>VWPU01008827.1:0-53620 GCA_013398955.1 Callaeas wilsoni
CGAGCCCCGGGCAGGGGACCGAGTGTGGGCAGCGGACCGAGCCCCCGGCAGGGGACCGAGCCTCGGGCAGCGGACCGAGCCCCCAGCAGGGGACCGAGCCCCCGGCAGGGGACCGAGCCCCCAGCAGGCAGCCGCTGCTGCCCCGCCGGCCGGGAGAGGGGCTGCCGAGACCCCCGGTCAGTGATTCCCCGCCGTGCGGGGTCGCGGGCGGCTCCCCGGGGCTGGAACCCGCGGAGGCAGCGGCTGAGGGGCGCAGAGCCGAAACCGGGGGGCGTGAGGGGACGGCGACCCTTCCCCACAGCCGTCTCCTGCGCTGAGAGAGTGTGCTTGGAGTGGTCGCCAAAAGTGTCACCCTCTGTTTTATGGCTTGCAAACTTCAGGAACCACAAGTCCTTTAATTAATGTTTTTAATGAGAAGCAAACCATGCTGCAGTGCTGTGCAGGAGTTCTCAGAATCACAGGATGGGTCAGGCTGGAAGGGGCCGCCGTGGGGCAGCTGGTGCCCCCTCCCTGCTCCAGCGGCGCCATCCCAGAGCACAGGGCACAGGACTGTGTCCAGGTGGTTCTGGAATATCCCCAGTGAGGAGACTCCACAGCCTCTCTGGACAATCTGTTCAGGGCTCAGTCACTGCCCAGTGAAGGAGTTCTGCCTCATGTTCAGGTGGAACTTCCTGGGATCAGCCCCTGCCCGTTCCTCTGGTGCCATTGCTGAGCCCCCTGGAGCAGAGCCTGGGCCCTGCTCTGAGCCCTCCCTGCACACAGGGACACACAGGGCTGAGGGCCCCTCTCAGCTGGGGCTCCTCTCACCCCCAACAGTACACACTTCTATAAGAAAATTACCACCAATTTAACAATTTAAAAATCCATTCCTAATGTAGAGGCCATTCTGGAAGACCTTTCTGCCCGGGCCGTTGCAGCCTCCCCCCACGCCCTGCTCGCCAGAGCAGGGCTGACAGAGCTCCCCCAACACGCCCAGCTGGAGGAGGACACAGTTGCCAGAGAGGCTGCAGCCATGCCTTGGTGGCCAAAGGGGCTCAGGGGGGCTGTACAAACCCACTGTGCTTCAGTTCACTGCCCAAAACCAAGGACCAGCCCATCAAACCATACATCCAGCAGTGGTTGGAATATTCCGTTCCAAGGTAAGGCTATCCCCAGCAGGGGACTCTTATTCTTAAAAATACCGTGCGTTCTTTAAACAAAAATGTGATTTTCACTAATGGTTCTAAGAATCAAACTCTTTCTACTTTTTATGATTTTTCAGGTGTAATTTACCTCCCTGAGACATCTCTCCTAGTTACAAGCAAACTCAGTAGTAGTACTTGTTAACCACTTTTTTTTTTTAAATACTGTTTGGAATAAAAAGAAGAAAAAAAACCAAAGAATCAATAACTTGGGTCTAAGAGCCTGATCAAATACTAGCTCTGAAATTATAAGAATATTATTCTAGTCGCAAGAGTGTGCAGACTGCTGGTAGTGAGTAACAAGCTGAGGGTTTCACACTCAGATTTAATCTCTCAGATCTATGACTTCCAACCTTATTGCACTTCTGAGCATAAATTGTTGAGATCAGAAATAAGGAGTCTCCAAATTAAAAAAAAGGTCTTACCATCTAGATGTATGTTATGCCATTCTAGAGGTTACTCTTTTGCTCTTCTATGGTGAATATATTGTATTTGCCACTTTTTTTTGTACCCACTGGGATACAAAGACACTAGCAAAGACCCCTCCTATGGAGACAGGCTGAGAGAGTGGGAGTTGTTCAGCCTGTGGAAGAGAAGGCTCTGGGGAGACCTTATAGCACCTTCCAGTACCTAAAGGGAGCTTACAAGAAAGCTGGAGAGTGACTTTTTACAAGGGCATAGGAGATGAAGAGTGACAGGAGAAGGAAGAATGGCTTTAAATTGAAAAAGGGTGGGTTTAGATTGGATATTAGGAAGAAATTCTTCCTGTGAAAGTGCTGAGGCTCTGGCACAGGTTGCCCAGAGAAGCTGTGGCTGCCCCATCCCTGGCAGTGTCCAAGGCCAAGCTGGATTGGACTCTGAGCAACCTGGGACCATCCCTGCCCATGGCAGAGGGTGGCACTGGCTGGGCTTTAAGGTCCCTTCCAACCAACGCCATCCTCTGATTCTATGTAGACAAACATATACAGGCCCTAAATCTGACACTTCCCCAAAATCTTCCAGCTCAGTCCCCTGGAGTCACCCCAGTTGTTAAATAATTCCTGGAAAAGCCATACGAAGAGAACAGGTGTCAGAGCCCTCGTTCAGGAACCAGCCCTTGCACAGGAAAACCAAAGATGAGGCCCTTCAAACTGCCCCAAACACACGGAGCAAACCCCAAAGCTGGACTAATTTAAAACACACCAGAATTAGAAACCGAAAGTCCAAGCAGCACAAGGCACCAGAGGGCAGAGAAGCTCTGGCTCCCTGCCCACATGCTGACTCCGTGAAAAGCATTGACCCAGGGACCCTCCAGCAGCCACCTCACAAAGGGCTCAGGTGTTTTATTTCATGGAAATGTGGTTCTGGACCGCTTGAGCTGAGCAGCAAAGGCTTTACAATGCACTGACAATATCCTTTGCCCTCCTGACCCTGTTTATCTCAGCCATTTTATACCAGGCTCTAATGGCCTAATTAAGATACTTTAGCCAGGGTGGTTTCACATTTCCCAGCAGTAAAAGAAATCGGCATGCCTTAGATCAGTGGGAGTTTTCCGGCGAATGAGCTTCAGAACTTGGCCAAGGAGCAGGATTTTCTGTCCTTGGTGTGCCTGGGAGCAAAGCCTATTTGGGACCATTGTGTCGGGAAGAGACAGCTCTGTTGCCTAAACACAGGTTATTGGGGCCATTTGAAATGTCCTTTGGTACCTGAGACATCCCTGTGGGTTGGCAGCAGGGAGGCAGGACTGCTGTGTCCTTGACAGCTCTGCCTGCATGGGGAGAAAGGGGCCCACAGGTTTTGCCACTACAAGAAGGTTAATTCAGGTCACTTCAGAAAATATTTAGCATATGCTTGCCATGGCAAATCTTGAAACTGATAGGAGTCCTACACTTGCAGTCACCTTTTCTTCTTTTCCCCCCCAAGGAAATCAAGGCACAGGCTGCATTCTCCTTCACTTCTAGGCTTGTTCTTCTTGGCTCAGGCTGGATGGTGCCAGCAGCTGAACGCTGTTACCGCCTCATAGCTCTCCAGTGATACACTTGGAATGAACTGGAAATCTCACTCCGAGCAGAGAAAGCTATTAACTAGAAATGAGTCCTATGAAATCAGCAGTTTTGCAGAAAAAGTCATGCCCTGAAGGCAGTCAAGTATCTAGGCTTCTTTTTAAACCTGTGCCATTGAAACACCCGAATAATCTCATTGAAGTTACCAGATGGTTTATATGCTCAAAATAAGTCAGCACTTACCCACTTTTGTAGACCAGGTCTTAAACTGCTAGAAAGATCACCCTGGAAAAAGCAGATCTGAGGAACCCTCGCTCTTCTTCTCCTTGCAGACAGGAAACATAAGTAGTGACAATACTCCAACATTTTTAACAAGCATTAACTCTCTTCTATTAAAAATAATGATTATGCCTCTCTGAGTGCTAGTTTTATGAAGATCATATCTGGAAAATTTAATTAAAATGAAAGAGATTTTGTCATAACAAGTCTACATAGAAAAAAGATAAAACATGGTCAGAGATTATAATGGAATATTGTTTCATTTATCTGGAGCAGAAATACACCAAATGGGTTGTTTGGATAAATATGGATATTTTTACTATGGTTTTAACCTTGTAATTAGCTGGAGGGTGAAGGTGAGGCTGCTTAGTCAATAACTGGGATATGTTTTCCATCAGTTATCTCTGGTAATCTTTTGTTCCAAAGCTAGGAATACAGGCTTTGCTGTGAAACAGGACTCAGATGCAGGAATCATCAGCTGCTGCTGACAGACTGCCCTGGTGCACATATTCCTCTGTACATTGTAAAAGTGAGGAAGTCTTCCTTTCTCAACTCTCATTTCTAGTCTGTTGCTTATTTTCAGAGAAGAAAATATTCAAGCACTTTCTGCAGTGGTACTCTGACATTAAGTCTCTCTATAAAAGTATTTGACTATATTTTAATGCAGGGAAATTTTACCTTGATGTCTATGTCCTAGATTTTGATGTTCATTCCAGTGCTGAGGCACAGAGGAGAAGCAGCTTATCCACAGAGAGGTCAACAGAAACACCTCATTGCAGTGCTGAGCATCCACCTTAGATGTGAAAATATACAATATTAGAAAGTCCTCAGACTCCAAAACTCAGCAAGTTAAATAGGCCAATGTCATCCTATTCCTGCTCCTTTTCCACCCCTCGCATCTTAGGAAGATGTCTGAATTTGCTGCTCACCTTGTTGAAACGGGGGAGGCTCCTGACAGAAGCTGAGCTTTTTATGCATTTGAAAATTGTCTGATTGGAAAGGTTTTAATGGCACAACTACACAGCCCTGCCTGTTGGATGAAGTTAC
Organism: Callaeas wilsoni; assembly: GCA_013398955.1. Classification (NCBI taxonomy): domain Eukaryota; kingdom Metazoa; phylum Chordata; class Aves; order Passeriformes; family Callaeidae; genus Callaeas; species Callaeas wilsoni. Next base: position 4,490 of record VWPU01008827.1, read on the forward strand.
GGATCCAGGGGCCACTCCAGTGAAGCAAACTGAACCAACTAAAGGCTTTTACAACAGGCAGCATTGATGTTTGTTTTCTCGAGAGCAGAGGATAGTGCTTTCCAGCTGCAGGGGAAAAGGGGGAAGAGAAGAATGCCTTTAACTGTTTTAATACAATAGATGTAGATGGGAGCAGGCCAAAACCCAGGCAGGCATCCCGGAGCTTTAGCATGAAGCTATACGAAACTTTGGACTCAAAGCTTTGGGTTTGTTTCTTATCTTTCTAATAAACAGGGAAAAAAAAAAAAAAAACACCAAAGAACAAACCATTCCAGGCATTTTGATATTTAAAATCCAACTCCGATTTTATAGCCCATCTGTAGCTGGAGTATCTTTAACAAACATCTCAAGCAATGCACAATTAACAGCTTACTTGAGGAACGCCTGGTTTTTGAAGGCACCCAGTGAAGTTTCCCACACCAGCTGAAGACACCCATTACCTTGTGGATATTCATATTGGAGCCAGCCAAGCTCTTCCCTGAGCACAATGGCATTTCAAAACACTGGGATGTATAAAATCAGCATGACTTGGCCCACAGGTTGGATCAGAGAACTCCAGAACAGCTCATTTTGACAGTACCCGCACACAGGAATTGATTTACTGCTGGTAGAGGTTTGTTTTACTTTGCCTATAGCAAACGTCAGAGCAGAAGCTGATTTCTTGAGAGATAGCCAGCTGTGGGGACTCATTTTGATTTTTTTCTCCTTGTGGGAGTTAACTCTTTACTGATGTTGTTTCAAACAATATGCTGGTACTGGAGCCATACAAAATATCAAACATCTGGTTAAAAAAAATTTACACCAGCCGAATACCCCGGGGAAAAAGAGGCCTGATGGAGATAAATGTGATTTAGTAATGTAATAGAGCAGTGAATTGTGCAAAGTAAGTGTCATTATTTGGTTGAGAATAATGACAAAACCAGAATACGGAGCATTCAGTGCTGGTTTACCTACTTCGTTAACCCGGCTTAGGCAGGAACAGGAAATTCCAGCTAAACTCCTAACACCTTGTCTTGTAAAGGACTTTCCCTTGGAGGGAAACACATTTTTCTTAACATTAGAAAATGAACACCTCTCGCAGGTGACCTCTTGGGGGTTTCACTAGGAAATGGGTGTGAGCTTTGCATCCTCACTGTCCAGGCACACTGGGTCACATCGTGGTGTGAATGAACAGACAGGGACTGTCTGAATTGCTCTTTGCTACATCTGAATTTACAAGGGCTAGTATATGTATTAATTCAAGTATTTAAATAATCACTGCCTTGCCATAATAATCTCTTGAAAGAAACAAACCTAGAAATAAGGAAAACTGAAGCTATTTGTGAATTAATACTTTAAGTAAAAGGAGTTTAGATTAAAGAGGAAGCTTGGCCACCCTTGTAGCTGTGGCACAACACAGCAGCTATGTAAATAAATCCCTGAGAGCAGCTCCGAGCCACTCCAGTGAAGATATTTCCCCTTGCCATACATTCGAGCCTTTCTGAAATCAGTTTCCAACTGTTCCGCCACCAAAGCTGTCTATTCAAAGAGCCAAATACGAAAATCCAACCAAAGCAGAAAGTACAATGTGTCTTTCTCTGAAAAAGAAAAAAAAAAAAAGAAACCAACCTTACAGAAAGGATGCTTTATTTAGAGGGTTCAGGAAGTTGAAGCGTTGCCTTCTATCAGCTCCCGACCGCGGAGTGAGCATCAGGAAGCGCACAAAAATGAACTCACTATTCCTGCAGGGAGCAAGTGCCAGCGGCTACAGCGAGTTTGCTTCCAACCTTGCAGCCCTCACTGCCAGCCCCCACAGGCTTGTTAATCAGCCACTGTCTCCTGGGGCTTCTGTGCTGCTTGGCTGCCTCAAAACGAAGCCTTTCCCTACCAAACAGAGAAAGGGGCACATACCTTGTGTGCATTACCTCTTTTGCTAGCTGTCCTGAGACTTCAGAAACCTGCAAGCACAGGGAAAAAAGTGAATCATCTTCACTAAAGGAAAAAAAAAAGCCTCCTGTAGAGGATAGTGACTGTAACTAAAAAGCAATTGTGTTTTGAGTGCTGTCATTCATACTGGCTGACCCAATGCCAGTGGTTACAGTGTGGATACAGCATCAGCAATATACAGCAGTTCTTTAAAATAAATATATATTAAACCATGCAAGCAATATTCCACAGAAACTCAATGTTGCCATTTTTTTTTCTACTCCAAAATTGAGCAAGTTTTGCAAAAGTTTCCACAGTAACGTCTAAGAAAAACAACAGTTCTAGTAAGAGATCTAAAAAAATACAGCTGTATTTCCAAACTGGATAAAGTGGCAATAGTTAGCAGCTAACTAAAAAAGTGAAAAATGTCTGTAATTGCTTTATGGCTGCACATTAATTGCAGCCATGGAGCTTGGAAAACATACCTGAGGAATATCTCCCTACCTTTCCTAATGTTATCATGCAGAGTCTCAGGAATGATGCTTCAAACCTGTGGAAGCTTTACACTTCCGGACTTCTTTAAAAGCCTTGTGCTTTTGATGTTTTTTCTGATCAACAATTTTTTTTTTCTTTTCTGAAAAGTTTTTACAAAGTAAATGCAGCTCTATCATTTTGCCAGAATTGTCTCCTTTCACCAGCATACTGGCCACATTTAAAGAGAAAAAAAGAGGGCTGTGGACAGCTTTTTTCTTTTTTGGGGCACATTAAAAATTACTGGGGGGGGGTGATTCGTGATTTGTTTTGGTCAAGCAGCTGTCACCAGGCCCGTCCTTCCTGGGCCACACTGGCATTTCTAACCTTGAGATGAAGTGCATTTCTCTTTCTGGTCCAGGTTCAAGCAAGAAAACATCAGGGAAAGCAGCTTTTCTCAGGAGAACCAGTCTTCCCTCATGAGAGCAGGGGCCACAGATCTTCACCTTAGGCCCCTTCTAGCTTTCAGATGGGTAAAATAAACTGGAAATACCATTTTAGGGAGGGGAACACAAGTCAACAGGCTTTGGGTAGTTAGCACTGCATTTCCAGAGAAGTCATTTAGGGAGGTCTGCAGCCATTAAAGCCCATTTAAAGCCATCACTTCTTTCCCTCACCCCAAGTACTGACAAATGTGTTTTGAACAGAAAATTAGAGATCGGGAATTGTGTTAGTCACTGTGTCTAGAGATTTTTTGGATGGGGAGGTCCAAGAAATCCTCTTTGACAGTCGCAGCCCCCCATGCCCTCACCTCTGATAGGTGTTGGCTCTTTCCAAGGTCATTTCTACTTTTACCTCTCCCAAATGCAGATTGCTTTCCAGGACACTGTGGAATTATTTAATCAGCACAGCTGGGCTGTGATTCCAAGTAGGCAGAAAATGTCTATGGGGGCAAATATGGACCAAGATTTGAGGTTCACACCACCATTATTTCAAACCGATTTTATGCTTTTATGCCCTATATGGAAGATGTTTTCAAAGGATTTCTGTCATTTCAGCCGAGCTGTGCCCAGGAAATGAGAGCTTGAGTAAGAATAAGAAAGGAGAAACAATTTTGGTGGGTTTTTTATAAATTAATATGGAATTATGGACATTGTCAAAACATTAGCACATTTGGATTCCCCAGACTGGAGTCTCCTTCTTCCTACCAGTCCAGAATGAAGTGGGTTGAAACAAAAAATATTAGCTAAAAGTATTTTGAATGCTGAACTGCTAAAGTTACCTGGAACTTTAAAAAAGTTCCTGCATACTAATCACATGGAGATACCTGATTTGCTTTTTCATTTAGGAATGCATTGTGCATTTGCTTCTGTCCCCTACCAATATTTGACATTATATTAAAGGTATAAGTCATCAGTCAGAAAAAAACTCTGCATTATGTTCATGCCTCGTCCCTGAGAACTGAGGGGGATTTGTTTGGGTTTATTTTGTGGGTAGTTTTTAAATATGTTCCTCATTTGAATGCCTTCCTTAGCCACTACAAAAGTTAGCAGAACAGCTGAATCCTGAAAAGCTGAGACATGCAATTTCATATCCTCCGGCATCATAAGGTTTAAATAGATTCGTGATGTGGATGCTTGATGAAATAAATCCCTGTTTCAATGGTGTACAAAACCTACATCAGTGAAATAAACTCCTGTTTTTCAGTAGCTCTTGCAAGATGTTTTGCATCTGTGCAGCAGTGGAACTTAGAAATATAAATATGTTTAGGAAATTAGATTTTAACTAATCTGTAGGCAACCACAAACGAGTGTATTAAAAAAGCAGAACCATTACCCACCACTTCTATGTTGTCAACCTGAGAAAGGAAAAGTTAGCAGCAGACGAATTATTTTACCAGTGAAACTGGATTTTGCTTAAAAAGCACAGAAGAAATGCATATTGTTACCGTGTCACAGGCAAAGAAACTTCTGGAGATAGCTAATAAACTCCCAAATTTAAAATGCACATGGATACATGTAGCACCACACTTGACCTTATCTCCTCAGTGATCTGCAGTGATATTAAATTGCTGGGTAACAATTAAAACAGCTGGGTAACAGCTGGGTAACATAAAAGCGAAGCCTGCCCTCTGACATCAGCACAATCAGCACCTCTGTTCCACAACCAGGCTGGGAACTGCCACCTCTTCAGTGGCAGGGACATAAAAACACCGACAGGAGACGGCCGGCCTGGTGCACACTCGTTATTCAGCAGCTACAAGCGCCAAGAACAGGCTCACGAGGTGTAGGACTGGATCACATCAGGGCAGACTGGATGGGCATTCACCCATAAGTTTATTAGAGAGATTATTAATGTGAAAATGAGGGTGTAAAGGCAAAAAGGGAAAAAAATGCTGACTTCTATCAACTTTCCCGTCATGGTACAATTTGTTATCTGACGTCTAGGAGAAAAACATACTTCCCGTGGCAACCAGAGGCTCTAGAAATCCCCTGATCTGCCTCCCTGGCAGCTGGCTGATAGAGCAAAAGAGGAACAGGCAAATGCTTCCACGAGGACACTGCTGAACCCCTCTCCAGGACAGGGAAGGGGGCAGATGATGTGGTTGATCCTCAGTGCTATTTCTGCTACAGTGAAAAGCACCAGCAAGCCACCATTCCCGCAGCATTCCCATGCTGGGATGAGCCCACTCCTGCTCCTGGAACATGCTGCCAAGCTCTTATTTAATCCTTGCTCAGCTCTTCCTCCCCATCATCCCTGTACCTCCTGTTTTCAGTCTCTGCAACAGCCACAGGGCCACTCCATCCTTCCCTGGCGGGGACAGGTCATCTCTGGCTGCTGCTGCTGCTTCCTGATGTTTTCATTCCTCCTTTCCAGCCCCTGGATCACGCACATGAGGTATGAACAGAGAGTACAGGGGATTTTGGAAGTCGTGGAGACAAGCAGCCCTCCAAGAATCTTTCAGTATATTTTGAGAGAAAGAAGTTTCCTCTTGGTGATCTCATCGGAAAAACTGGTTTATCCCCCATTCCCACCATACGTAATTAATGAAACCACGTTAATGAACATATCTTGACAATCCCCACGTGAGAAAGCAAAGTATTCAGTACCTGAGTAGGGTACAGCGCAGGTGAGGAATGGAAGAACTGAGAGATCTGGGAAGATATTTATGAATTAAGCCACCGAGAAGCAGGTACGTAGGAAGCTTTATTTATTTTGTGACCTAGCTGAAGCACAGAGATCAGTGAGACACTGGCTCTTAATTTACCTATCTGCCTTTGACAAATCTGAGAGGCTTCTCTCTGAATTGCAAACGTTTTTGGAAAGAGACTTACGTGATGAATCCCAAGGCACAGTGGTGGTATCTCCAAGTCCCAAGTTAGTGCTTGAACCACCAGGAAATCCTGGCACTAGGAAATCCGCTGGATCCCATACTTTAAATCCCAGGGATACAAGAGGGCATGGAGAGGATGTTTGTTTTAAACCTATCCCGTAGAAAAAGAGGACGCAGGCTTGACTGAATGGTGTAGTCCTCTACAGGCAAATTCGAATTAACAGAGTTCTTACCACAAATCACCCCCATCCAGCTGCAGTATCTGTTCATCAAAACAACTGCTCAGAAACTGCACAGAGTCAGAGGCAGGGAGCCCAGAGGGAGCAGGCTATGACAGGTCAGGCACAGGACATTCCTCCATGGTGAATATTCCTCCAGCATGTTCCGTACATGGTGCAGAACCCCAGGAGGGACTGCTGTGGTTTATTTTGTGTTACAGGCTTTCATTTCTATTTTCACAGCTAGCATGGAAGCATGATCCCTTTATTGATGCTGAAGTTGAGAGGGTTTGCATTGCAAGGTGACAACCCCTACTGAAAAGCTGTCCTACACATGGCAGAGAGTGATCTCCTTCATGTGGGAGGTGCAGGACTTTGGGAAAGGCAGTGTTTGCTGCATATTGGCAGGTACCCATCCCTCATCTCCCTCTAAAAGGAAACCACACATTACTCTGCAGAGAAAGGAGGCTCGTTGCTTTCCCTCAGATGCCAAACTAATAATTGGCATTTATTCTTCACAGTGAATGTTTATTCTTCTACCTCAGAGCCCTTGCCAGTCATTAGGACCTCAGCATGATGCACATCCTGAATGCATCAGGCAACAATTTCACCTTTACATGTGATCTCAGGTGAGGGCTGTGAAAGAATAAAGAAAAATCAGTGCACATATGGTTCAGGCCCTGAAATGCAGAAAAACGTTTACCATTTTCAATGGGCTTTTATTCAAGTTTCTCACCTGGATGTGGTGCCCAGTGTTCTATGCCAGACTCCCACGTGTGTGCACACAGCCTCAGCTGCTGATGAGTTCCACATCATCACACATCAGTTCACTGTTGCAACAAGGATGATTTCTGTTCCCTGAACAAAATCTATGAACTCGATGCAAAATTCTTACAGACCATTACCAGCGTACCACACAATACACAACGATGTTATCAGCACAGAGAGATCCAGAAAAAATGAAAAGTAGGATTCAAATGAAAGGGAACATCCAGCAAATAAAGGAGGCAGCTTATGCGTTTCTAAAAAAGTTAAAGGTAAATGGGCATAAACAGAAAACAAAAGGAGCCATGTATGGCTTATTTTTGTGTGGAATTAGCTGACTGTGTATTGCATAAATCTCAGAGTAAATGAGATACACCAGGGAGCTTTTGGATGCTCTTTACTAGTAGTAAATCAGCTACTTTTCATTATTTCCCACTGATGCAGTTACTGGAAGTGTATTCAGCTAATTTTTAAACAAAGTACTTTCTGTACCCAAATGGCAAACAAATAACTGATTAAATGGAGAGATAGCATACCCAGAAGATTTGCATCTATCTAACAGCACCTCATATAATTATGCTTTGTAACACCACTGCAAAGGGCTTGAATAAAATTCCCCAGAGACAGGGATAGTAATTGCCCCAATACGAGGTTCCTAATTCATTTTTTAGTATCACACATAATACCCCCAAGGGGTGTTGTGATGCCTGAAGGTGCCCCCAGTCTCCAAAACAGGAGTAAATTTAACTTTGGCCTTGCACAGTATTTTGTGTTTACTGATATGAAAGTGTTTCGTGGAAGGCTTTTTTTTCTTTTCCCTCCCAAATGTGTGTGCATGAAACCAAGAGCAGAACCAGAGCAAGGTGCCACAAGCCACCATTGCTTCACCTTCACAGTGAGATGCAGCAAACCCACAAACAAACTGACAGTTACACTCCCGGCACTCACTTTTCCATCCCAGCCCACCAGGTCTTTGCTTCTGGACCTGCAGAACCATGAAAATTCCACTTCCACAAAGGACCCACTTCTGTGCTTCCTCCCAGGAGCACTGGGGGTAAGACAACAGCTCCAAACCTGCAGGAGGATGATGGCAGGCAGGATAGGCAAGCTGTAACTGCTCTGCAACAAGCTTAAACATTACACTTATGTGGCAGCTATTTGGGAGAGGGAAGCATTACTAGTCATGGCTTGGATGAGAGACAGGAAAAAAGGGAAGCAAATATGACTTGGAGTGGAAAATAGTTTGGCTTGTGGCACTTATTTTACAGCATTTATTGATGATGGTTCAAAAACATTTGTTTCTAACAGCTGCACATCCTCTAAGATGTGGCAAGTTAAGATGGTAAATAAGCTCTGTGGTAATTAAGTCTCCCCTGCTCTACCAAACACCTTGAGCACTGCATTTGAGGAGTCAGCTTCCAGCCTCTGTCTCAAATTTGCTGCTTCATCCATCCACAACCACTTGGCCTCAAGCATGAGAGAAGAAGGAGAGAAAGAAATCTTGAACTCCCAGCTGGAGACTATTCCTAATGTAGAGAAAGTGCAAATAATTGCATTCCTTATGCTCAATTATATTTATTTGCTACCTGCTCAACAGATGAGAGTCCTACACACACAGACATACATAGGAAACCTCTTGCAAAACAGATCCAAGAACTGCCTAAAAGTGAAGCTCCCTCCTCCTTCCCAGCTCCCATAAACTGGTCTGTCTCTGACGAGCCCAAAATTACAGTGGCTGAGGTGTCTAGAAACAGGAGCTCCCTCCAAATCATGTTTGTCCCGGGGGGATGAGACAGATGAGGTTTCTTCCAGCCTTTCCTCAGATCGCTCCTACCAGGGAGCTCTGCTGGGCTGCAGCCAGCTAAACCCTTGGAAGAGGAGGAATGTCCTTTCCAGACTCCCTAACAGGATAGTCCCAGTGCTCAGCAACAAAGCGGTGCAGGGGTTGTTAAGGGTTAGCGCTTTTCCTCTGTCATGAGGAAAATAAGGTGCAAAGCAGACAGAGGCTCTATTCCACTGCATAAACCTAAAGCTGGCCCAGAGCTCATGATAAAACCAATTCCCATTAAGAAACAAAACAGGCAAACAAAAAAAAAGCCCCCCACAACAATAAAACCCACAACATTAAGTGTACAAACTTTCTCCAACAGTCTGCCACACCAGGACTGCCATGTGGATGGTCTCCAGGGACTGATGCTGGTACCTCTCTGCTAAAGGAACTCAGAGGTGCAGAGGGAAGCCACACAGAGGAGCCACTCAGAGAGCAAACCAGAGGCATGACAAGCCACACAGCTCCTTCCCCCAGGAAACTGCCCAAGCTTATAGAACGTCATGGGGAGAACAGAGACACCTTATCCAGCTCATGGATTCCCTGAACTGGCTGGAGGAATTGTCACTGTACACATGCCTGGTTCTTGTCTCTCCTCAGGCACCCATCCCTGGCCACTGCTGGTGGAGAGGATTCTAAGCCAAGTGAATCACCAGGTGTCCCTATTCTTGCATTCCTGTCTACTACTGAAGAAAACGGCTAAACTTTAGCTGGTTTTAGTAATTCTGCTCTTAATTCCATTTAACTTGTTTAGAAAATCTAAGTTTATAAGGCAAGGTACAAGAAGTTTGGCATGCAGCTTGCAAAGCAAGGATCACCACCACCATCAGCTTACCCAAGGAAAAGCCAATCAAACTAAAACACACACACATCACATATATATAGATATAGATATATACACAAATGGAGGGAGAGTCTCATTGCTACTAATGGACAGAATTCTCCTTGGGATTTGTCCTCAGTCGCTGCTGAAGCCTGGGAGGAAGCAGTCAGATTCTGCAGTATTGTTGAACATTTTCCCCAGTGAGATTCAGACTGGTTTGTAACCTGCATGTCAGATTCCACTATCCTTAATCTCATGTCATCCTCTTGGTTTTCAGCTGGGTTGTCTCTTTGCTTAAAATTACAACTGAGAAAATAAAATAGTAGAGCCTTCTCTGGGGCTTATTAAAGGTGAGCAAACACTGGAGCATCTCGTCATTTTCTGTAACAGCACAAGTGAGAACTGAAGTGATGCCAAGGGCTGTGGCCTGCCAGCTCCTGAAGCAAAGCTGCAGCCTGGGGAGAACCACCTCATGAATTTAGGATGTGTGTGCCAAACGGATCTCTGAAAGCACAGAAATCCCCACCACCACTCCCAGCAAATCTGTCAGACAAAACTTCCCTTCACGCTTGAGTTGGAATTTAGCTGGAGCAAAGAATGAATGAATCTCATTTCTTGTTTTTTGAGTAGAGAGAGGCGCTGGTGATACCTGGCAGGTCAAGTGTGCCCGCCCTGCCTGCTCCTGTGTCCGAGGAACCAGCTGTAGAGACAAGATGTTTCGCTCAGATCGTTCTCGGTAATTACTGAGACTCTCCTGTTTACCCTGCTGGAAACACCGGTACATGGAGCATGCACTTCTGTTTTACCTGCACTGGCAAAAACACACAGTGGAGATCAAGAGATTAAAGAGAAAGCTTTTTCAGCATTCTGGCTAGCTGCTCTGGAAACCCTAGGAATTTGGGAGCAAGGATGTGCTTAGACAGGCCTGGAGCGCTTCAAGCAGCTGCTGGCTTTGGCAGATCACCTCCTTCTTTCAGCTTCCTTCTTCCACTAAGCCAAGAGTGAGGACAAGACATTGTCAGCCTCCTCTAAAAAAGGGGTGATGAAATGAAAAACAGTGTGGTTATCCCACCACAGAGCAGTCTCTCAACAAGCACAGCTCTTGAAAGCCAGTGCTGCAAATGGGGCATTGAGGGAATTGGGGTTTCTGACTTGAGTCAGGAAGGGCCCTTCCCTCACCCACCAGCAGGTTCTCTTCAAAGCTGTGAGCTGACACGTCATTTTCAGCATCATTTTATCCTGTGAGCAGTGCCTGGATCAGCCTTGCTGCACACAGTCATTTGCAGACCTGCTCTACCTCCAGTTATCCCCAGGGGATCACAGAGCCCCTGGTTTTGGGGTAGCGCAGGTTTACAGTCCCCAATACCTGCCCAGCAGCAGTTGGGTCTAGGGGAAGTATTTTGGATTTACACAGAATCAAAGAATAATTTAGGTTGGAAAGGATCTTAAATATCATCCAGTTCCAAGCCCTTGCCATGGGCAGGGACATCTTCCACTAGCCCAGGTTGCACAGAGCCACATCCAACCTGGCCTTGGACACTGCCAAGGATGGGGCAGCCACAGCTTCTCTGGGCAACCTGTGCCAGGGCCTCACCATCCTCACAGGGAAGAATTTCTTTCATGCCTGGATTCAAGGTGGAGATCTCCTCTTGGTTTTTCACATGCCTGTTGTGTGTTGGTGAGGCAGAGCTTCTGTGCTCACCCTGCATGTTATGGGGCCAACACTAATGCATGTCAGGGAGACACAGATAGATTTATACAGACTTTCATTCAAAACCAAAAATGCAGTCAACCAAACAAGCAAGACTCCAGCCCTTCTTCACCTGTCTCTACACAGGTAGGGGAAGGAAAGGGTAGGACAGGAACTTTTGTAAAAGCACAAAGGGAATTCTTAAAAGATGATTTCTGAAGCTCAAAAACTAGCTTACTCTTATAAGGTGTTTTGCTTCCCAGTATTGCTGAAATCTCTGTATGCTTACAAAGAAAACACTCTTCTAGGTGAAGCCCAAGCTGTCTCTGGATAGAAGTCACAGAAGTACAGATGAGGACGTGGCATCTCCTGTACCACTGCAATGTTTGACTTTTCCAGATTCTGTCCATTTTTCCTACCCTTTCTTACTGTATTTTCCATGGTCTCATCACTTGCCTGTTTTCCATCCTCTGTGACCACTGCAGTTTTCCTTCTCCACTCTCTGCTCCTGGGCTTGCTCCTGCACAGGCAAAACCAGCAGCCGGGCTGTGGCAGATCAAAAAGTCCGAGCTGTCAGTATTCAGACCAGCTCCACAGCAGATAAAAGCAGTTTGCCTGTGCTCTGCTCACTGCTCAGGCAAGGAAAGGCCATTTTCCCATGCAGCACCTCATTGCAAGAACCCCTGACAACATGAACAACCCAGCAGAAAAACCTGACCCCTCTTACAACACCAATTTCACTCTTTTTTGGCCTTCTCTAGTAAAACCCGCTTTGGAGACTCCAGTGCAATAAAAAATTGCTGGAGAAAAGAAGTCTGCATGCACAAATCCAGCACAAAGCTTACAGCAGCACCTTAAGCTCTCTAAACAAAGGGGCTTTCGCTTCCAGGTGTCAAATTCCCAAGCACAAATGTCCATCTCACTTTAAATTTAATTTCCTGAGCTGTAATTTATCTACTGAAAACAGAGCTGGTCAATCCCCATGTGTATCAACTCTTCAAAAAAAATTGTTTTCCTCCTCCTTTTCTAAGAGAACAACCAATACCAAGGATTTCAGGTTCTGGTTTTTTCACCCATGGTGAAAAACAAGACCTCAGATCTGAAGACCATGAAGCTCTAAGTAAAGGTATTTGGTTTCCAACAGTGCATCTAAGGCAACTCTTAAAATCTTTCTGAGGGAGCACACCCAACACCAGTATTTTCCTTTCTTTGGCACAGATAATCCCATGCAACCACAAATAAATATTTATTTTTTGCTCTTTTCAAGAGAGATGCCTCACACAGGAATGCATTACAGAAATTGGGGGGGGGTTTAAGCATATTCTCCCAAGTTGACACCACCCTGGTGACTCCAGAGCTCAAGCCGCTTGCTGTTCCTGGCAAAACGAGCAGTTTACAACAACTCTTCCTTGCTTGAGGCCAGACTGGGTTGGGGTTTAGGGCTTGACCATCATGGAAGAAAAATAAATTTTGTGTTGCTCTGGTCATCGAGTGAAATACTAAGGAGGTATAGATTTAAAAAATAATCATACTTTCAACAGAAATAAAACTGATCCATGACACACTCATCAAATATTTGTAACCACCCACCTCCAATGCCACTCTGCAGCCACTTAGGGCTTGCTGTAAAAACATTTGGGGAGGGAGGATAAAAAAAAAGTTATCAGCAGGAATTCTGTTAATTGTCACCAAAAGGCTTTCGCTAGATCATTTCCTGTGCCCTGGATCCAGCTGGGAGCGCTCTCCGTTGGGAAGGCCGGCACACAATCGCCCAGCCCTGCCACTCACTGCCAGACAAATGGAGGAAACTGCAGCCTATCATAAATCTGTCAGTCATGGACCAAATGGGCATCATGAGGGCTGGGCTCCTCTTCCCCCCAGTTATCACTTGGCAGGCACACAGAAACTGAGCTGGGAGATAAATGGCTTTTTTCAGTGGCCCAGTCGCACAAACTCAGCTTAGAACCACAGAATGGCCTGAGTTGGAAGGGACCTTAAAAATCATCTCGTTCCATACCCTCCGCCATGGGCAGGGACACCTTTCACTATCCCAGCTTGCTCAGAGCCCCATCCAGCCTGGCCTTGGACACTGCCAGGGATGGGGCAGCCACAGCTTCCCTGGGCACCTGTGCCAGGGCCTCACCATCCTCACAAGGAAGAAATTCTTCCATACATCTGGCCCAAATTCCCCCTCTTTCCATTTGTACCCGTTACTCCTTGTCCTGTCCTTCCAGCTCCTGGTGCAGAGTCCCTCTCCATCTTTCTTGTGGGCCCCTTCAGATCCTAGAAGGTGCCTTGAGGTCTCCACACAACCTTCTCTCCTCCAGGCTGAACAGCCCCAGTTTCTCTCAGACCCAAAGCCAGAGCAGTGAAAGAGGCTGATCCATCAAGGAGTGGGATCAGAGGGAGCTCAGGAGACCTGCCCGCAGTCCTGCTCTGCCACAGGTCTGCAGAGAGAGCTTAAAACATTTCTCCTTTAAAAAACGACAACCAATCACCAAAAACAAGCCCAACCAAAACCCTGAAAACAAATCAAGAAAAAATGCAAATCCTAGCAAAATCAAGACCAACCCTTCTTTTTAGGTGCTTTCAGTGGATGAGCTAAAGATAATGATGTCAAGCAGTATTAAGTTAATTTATTTAATGCAAGCTGATCATCACTGTTTTGACATGTCCAGGCATATTTGAGAAATAGGAAAGTAGGTAGAAACAAACAAAGAAAACATCTGTGAGTTTCAGTAGCAGAAGAACCATCCTGAGATTCCTTTCTCCAAGCAACTGGTCCTGAAAACAGTCAACATTTGCCCAACGGCCTGGTGGCAATTACAGATGAACAGAGGTAAAGCAACAATGACAACCAGTCCTGAAGTCAGCAGGGCAGACCTGGGGTCAGAAGGGAAATGGAGACACCAAGAGGCAAATGGCAGGAGCTACAGAAGAATTTGGGGGGAGCAGGGAGGCCTGGAGTCCCTCTGGGATGTGGGCAAGGGGAGTCGGGGTCAGGGGTGGACAGCGAGATGTGAGGAAATGGATGTGTGAAGAGTCCTTTAAGTAAATGTTGTAGATGCCAGAGGTTGCTACGCAGTAGCTGGGTGGCTGCCCAACAACAGGCACACAAACAAATAAATAATAAATAAATAAAACCGCTGAAATGCTTTGCTGGTTCCTGCCAAGGGCACCGAGGGCAAAGGGAGATGCCACCAGCCAAGGCAGGATGGAACCTGGCTCTGCTGGCTCCCGGTCCAGCACCCAGCCAGGAGGTCGAGCTGCCACTCTCACCCTGCTTTCAAAAGGAAACAACACACAAAGCTGTTACCCTGGCAACTTTCAGAGCAGGGACTGTTGCAAGAACAAGCATTATGTATGCAAAGAAAAGCATCCAGGCACAACAGCCTGAAAAAAAAGGAAAAAGGCAAATAGCCAGACTAATATTTGCAGAAATAAATGCCTGAAGTAAGGCTTCTAGATCCAGAGCTAGGACTTTAAATAGATAATTTAGTTTCCAGAAGCTCTGAAGGACTGCAAGAAAAGAGCTTGAACGTCTCCTAAAAACTTAACTAGTTTATCAAATGCCTTATTACAGCACCAAAACCTGCTGTTGAGACCTGGCTGTGAAAACATAGCCCCACAAAAACCTCTGCTGTCTTTTATAAGAGCAGCTAGAAGCGCAGCTCAAGCCTTTTTGTATTATTTCATGCATAATTTTGTTTCAGGCACTTGGCACCTATACAAACTAAATTGGTTTGGTTTTCTCCGTCCCCCAAGTTCAACACAATTTATAGCTCGCTCACTTTCCCTCTGGTAAACTCACTCACAACCTCAAGAGCTGCCTTTCTACCCCTTTTTTTCTCCCTATCATACTGATCATAAGCCTATCATTTCTCCCTATCATAAGCCTCCATAAAAACCCTTGAGCACCTCAACATGAGTCATGCACATACTTACCAAGGCCTTGGAGCAAGTCTCAACCCACTCTAAAGTCTGACAAATTGGTTGTCTTTAATTCTCGCATATTAAATATTTAGGGATTACTTTCAATCCCCTATCAAAGATCTGGCTTCTTTGCTGATAAGTCGTAATTCCTGAAAGACATGAAAGCAGAGTCACAGCTGCCTCTCTGCAGAGGCCTTACATGCACAGGACAACACTTTCCCTGAGCTGGGGTTTTCTGGGCAACACTTAATTTCACCTACAAGAGGACAATTGGCATAAACTGAAAAAAAATAGAGGCAGAGACTGAATCCCACTCATAACTCTGGGCAACCCATTTGAAAGGAAGCTATAAACATTGTCAAGTCAGAAGTGAACATAAACGCTACTTTTACTGTAACTATCATAGAAAGTCCTTTATTTTAAAGTGATACCATGCTTTCTTCCCCTCTTTTTGTTTCTCCTTTGCAACTGAGGCAGCCCAGCCTCAATTGCTTTGCTGAGGATACGGATTTTTATTCTGCTCAAGTGCTTTTAGCAATAGCAGGAGCAGCTCGCCCAGACAGCTCCAAGGGAGGCAGAAAACAAGTGGCCTTTTTACAAAACAGGCTTCCAGGGACTGACTTCCCCCTCGGTGCCATGAGGGAGCAAAGCTTGTGCAATTGCAGCCTGTCCCTTCCAAGAACCCGGTACTCTCCCCAGCCAGAAATGCCTGATCCCATTATTAGCCAGTTTAGAGCATTTGGAGGGGGGGGGATCTTATGGATGCCTTGAAAATTATGTTATTTCAAGATTATTTGAGAACTAGAAGTTGGCTAAAGGACAGAAATTCAAAACCGTGTCCCCACTGAGGGAGGGAAAAGCCAAAAGCAACCCTGCTTGGCTCCTGGCTGCCCTTCCCCGTGGAAAATATGGCAGAGGATGAAGCTGAGCTCATTAAGTCAGAAGAAAGAGAACTGCAGAAAAACCTGAAGGAAACCAGACTCCATCAGCTGCACCACTCAGAGAGCAATTTGTTTAGTCAATTGCCGAAGTAAAACAAACATCGAAAGAAAAACATCTGGGAGGAGAAATTGGTGAGAGAGTTCTGGTTGTAAATTTCCTTCCTTTCCCCCATCAGTCAACAGCCTCTCAGCTTCTGCCACACAGAAGAGCACGGGGGCTCAGCTGTTATTTGTTTTTTGGAGAGAGCTTTAGGACTGCTTTTACAAAACAAGCAGTGGTGAAGGAGGGAGAACGGCCCAGCTGCCCGGTATTCAGCACCTCTGGAAGTGCCTAAGGGAGAAGGAGGTGGTCTGCAGACCCCGCACCCAGCCAGCCTCTCACCCGCTGGGCAACGCTGCCATCTCCTCTGCAGCCTCCCCATCGTTTGCAGGCACGACTGAGTTCACTCTCATTACGAGAAGATCCTCAGCTGACCGCGTGGAAGTGTGGGGGTTTTTTCCTTCTTTCCAGCAGAGAAGACAGAAACCACCCCATAGAAAGCCAGAGCAATGGCAGCAGCATCTGTGTTAGTGGAGGCACAACGCTGGGTTTAGCAGAGAGCTGTGAGCCAATTTTGGGGCTGGTGCCAGGGGAAGGGAGATCTGTCCCAAACTGTCACATCAGCTGAGAGCCAGGAGAAACTGAGCCCACTGAGTGAAACACAAACCATTTTAGGGTTATTACAGCAACTGGTTCGAGAGCCTGCTGCGGGAAGGCAGCAACGCCGGCTGAATGCAAAGGCTGGGCCGAGGAGCAGCAGCAGACGCCATAAATAAGGTCCTGTCAGCCTGGCCATTATAAACCTTGTGCTCCTTGTTTGGTACATATCCCACCCTCTTTCGAAAATTCACGCGAGGCTGGAACTTGGCACACCAGCCTCCGTCCTGCCCTGGGGTTTGTGCAAACCTCGGCTCTGCTCAGACTCCTCCATTTGACCAAAAAAAGGGCAGAAGAAAAAAAATCAAAACAACAACAAAGACTTTGCCAAAAGATTTCAGCCGATTGCTCCTTTTGCCACGAAGGACAGCTCAGAGTGGTATCAGCTGACAGGATTTCTAAAATCCCTTTTGAAGTGACAGCCCATGTTGGTATTAACAGCTGGAGAGAGATGCAGTTTTAATGAGGTTTTAAAGGTTTGCAGGTCTCACAATGAATTTAACAGGTGTAAAGGCAAAAGTCCTGCTTTATGAGCAGCTCTAGCACCTTCTCCCGTCTCCCTTCCCACAAAGCACAGTGTTACAAACAAAACCTTCCTACAACAGAGCATCTTTATTCAGGCCAACCTAGTGATCTTTCCCTTAAAGGAATTATTAAATAACTAATAACTTTGAAAAGGCCAAAATGTAATATTACTTCAAAGTTTATGAAAAGATGATTTTGCATTTAAAAAAAAAAAGACATTTTGAATTTAACCCATTTTCCTCATTTTCAAAGAAGCTGAAATGGAATAGAAAAAGATCGTGCTTTACAAAGTGAAATCATTGAAGGAAATTCTTTCTTCTCACTTTTTAGCT
The DNA here is from genome assembly GCA_013398955.1 of Callaeas wilsoni. Lineage (NCBI taxonomy): Eukaryota > Metazoa > Chordata > Aves > Passeriformes > Callaeidae > Callaeas > Callaeas wilsoni. Next base: position 21,991 of record VWPU01008827.1, read on the forward strand.
CTCCCCAGGAAAAAAAACCCAACAAACAGCTAAGATGAAATTGTGAGGACTTGTCTGAGCAGGAAACCTTTATCTGCTAGATATGTAGCTGTAACTCTGTAAGTGCCTGAGTACTTTTAGCACGAGCTTTTCCAGCTCAGTTTAATCAGTTACAATGTCTTAAACTGAGCTGTAAAGAGGAAAAGAAAAGCATAATTCGGAGAAAAAAAAGAAGCTTGTAGCAAAACAACAGTGTTCACATGAGTAGTTAAAACAAAATTTAACCTTGGTAAAATCATCCCTTGACTTTCATGTTTAAACTTTCCCACGTAGACAATTTCTCAGAGGAAACATAAGGGTTTGGGAGGGAAGTGGGGTGGGAAGTGAAAATACTTTCCCACTGCTAAGCAGAATGAGAAATAGAAGCAAGTAAAGACAAGGTTTAAGAAGCAGCTTTCCCTTAGATGTTGTTCCTTTGTCCTTTCCACTCTTTTCCCCATTTGTTTTAAAATAAGAGGAAAAGAAATAAAACCTGAGGCAGCCACTTAAAGATAAAACACCAGCATGATTAAAATTAATAAAACTGGGGGCAAGGAGGGGGTGCATTATTATTTTGAAGAAAAGGCATGAAAAGAAACCCAACCCTTTTTCTGATGCTTAGCCCAGATACCAAAACCTTGACTTTCAAATTAATTTGCATTTGGCAACACAGGAGTGACGTGGTTGTGACACACAGGTTGTAACATACAGGCTCCTTTCTTCCACCATATTAATTTTTGTCTTTCCCAATACCCTGTTTTTATCATCCTGCCTTCCAGAAACAGGCAATGGTGTTTATTGCAGCAGTCCAAGCAAAAACATCTCCCACATTTTGCATGAGACTCAATGCACCAACAGCCAATTTGCAGGCATATCTCCATAGGTTTCTAGGCAACTCCAACACAGAAGACTTTTCCTGGAATTTAATGGAAGTCAAAGGTGGAAAACTCATACTGGACAATTCAGCAGAAAATGTGCTACCACCAGGCTTCCTGTTATGTCCACACAAACCATTCTGAAACTGCCTGGAGAGTTACCAGTGTATGGATTCCAGGGCTACCAGCACTGCCAGCTTCAGGCATTGCAAAAATAATGAATCAGGCCACTAAAATACTGTTCTGAAGTCACCTTCTCCTTGCTGAGTTTTCTGGGGCTACTGGGGAAAGATCTAAATTTCCTTTGCAGCAGAGAAGGGGGCTGGAATATCAAAGAGACTTGAAAGGGAGTTAGAATTGCCAAGCAATTACTTGATTCCAGGTGCTGAGGATTTAATAGATACAAAAAGAACCTCATCAAAAAAACATTACCTTTGTGTTACAGGCTGTAAAGCTGAACCATTCTAGGCTATTTGGGATGTTGCAGAAGACCCAAAACCCTGCCAAGCAGGCTTGCTAAACATAGACAGAGAAGTATTGGACATTTGTTCCCCATTTCCTCTAAGGAGTGAGGAGAGAGTGTCTTTGGCAGGGGCAGCACAGGGAAACAAGACAGTCACAATTTTCATTTTACAAGATCATCCAAAAAGAAAACAGAAGATAGTGTATCCTTCAGTTGTGCCCTTTGGTGTTTCAGATAAGGAGAAAGAGGTGTTTCTTTCCCCAGTTTCAGAATCGCGTTTGTGTAAATGTAGCACACACTTGCAGGAAAAGGTATCTAAAGCTAAAGTAAGTTATTTTTGTCTTTACAAGTACTTACAGGTGCCCTAAAAAGATTCTGTTTGATTCAGGTGAGCTTTGGATTACAGTTGCCCAGCTTTATCTCTGCATACTGGTCATGAAATCACATGAGAATGAAGTTATTCCATAAAACTTTTGATATTTCTTGGTTCTGTGTGGGAAATAAATACCTCAAGCCAGTAGTCCTTGTTTCTGGATTAGCTACATTTGCTCCCAAGTTTCCCTGATTTAGACAGAGAATGACATTTGAGATAGTTTCAGAAAATCATAAAATGGCCTGGGTTGGAAGAGACCTTAAACTTCATCTTGTTCCATCCCCCTGCCAGGGGCAGGGACCCCTTCCACTATCCCGGATTGCTCCAAGCCCCATCCAACCTGGCCTTGGACACTGCCAGGGATGGGGCAGCCACAGCTTCTCTGGGCAGCCTGTGCCAGGGTCTCATCATCCTCACAGGGAACAATTTCTTCTTCATATCTAATCTAAACCCACCTTCTTGCAGCTTGAAACCATTCCCCCTGGTCCTGTTACCACATGCTCTTGTATGAAGTCTCTCTCCCACTCTCTCATTTTTGTTTTTATCAAAAGGCATTTATCCAACAGAGTGCCACATGCCTCTGTTGCAATTTAGCAAGAGCAATTCATTATGAGCTCAGTAATTATACAACAATGAGGATTACAGGGAGGCTCCAGAGAAATTTTAAAAATCTATTTATTTTAAACCCTTGCACATTCATGTGAGATTTCAGTAACAGCAAACAGTGTGAAAATATTCTGCCTCACCTGACACTACAGAGTAAATACACGATGTCTGCTGCTGTCAAAGCCAGGAGGACAAATGCCATTAAGGAGGGACAGGACCCAAATAGGTGAAATATTCACTGGCATTCCCCTACCTGAAGCACAGGTGTGTCCATAGGCTTTAGATCACTGAGCTGGGCAGATGTTGCCCTTCCAGCGGTGGTTTGGACTACTGTCAGCTCACAGCAACCAAGGATCTCAGAGTATTCCCATCATTTCAGAGCACCCTGATGATTCATGCATGGTTACACGGCAATATTTACTCAACTCTCAGGAGGCAAATTCATTAGGAGGGATTAGTCAGCTGTCAAGCACCCATTCCCTTGCATAAGAATAATATTCCCTAAATAAAAGTCCTCATCTCAAACTTCGGCCCCACCACCTATTCCCTCTTTTCATAAGGGGTGAATGAGGACATGTCATTGTTTTTAGGGATTGCAGGAGAAAGGAACATGGGAGACGTTGACAGTGAAAAATGGAGAGGTGAGTGTAGCAACTTGTTTCTCAGCACAGCTGAGCATAATCAAAGAAACACCAGCTTTTGATTTATTCAGAGCCAGTCATGGTTGCAAGGGAAACAGACTTTGCTGGATAAAGATTCATCTGTGGCCAAAAGCAGACAACATCAAGCACTGCACACCTATCAGTAGGGCAAGTGGGTTTCTGTTTTTTCTAGAGTATAGGAACACACTGCAGGCTCTAGCAAACCATTGTCGTTTGGTAGCTATCACACAATTTTGCATCACCATTTCTTGCTCTATCCAAAGCCTGCTCCATTCATGGCTAAAATGGAAGGGATCTGCGCAGCTGAGCATGACAGAAAGCTTGGCATCTACTGCAAACACATCCACAAACAGAAGGAAGAAAATACTTGTTAAAAACCAGCAGAGGAAAACCTGATTCCTTCATAAATGGCCGCTGAGTTTGTAGGGCCAAAGCAAACAGGGGTGTGGTTTTTAAGCCAACCTGCTGTCAGAGCTGTACCAAGAAAGGAGCACTCCCTGCCCTGCCATTGCAGTCATCTGGCTCCAAAACATCGTCCATGCTTCCTCAGTGGTATCATTTGGGCTAGTAAATGTTATTTTCTTCTTGTATGCTCTTAAATAAAGCTGTCCTAAGCAGGACAGACCAAGCCTATTGTATGCACTGCTCATCTAAAAGCTGGAAGCCACTCAGGTTTATGAGAGCCCTTGTTACTGTTTTTATCCTCTCTTGAAGAAGCAGCATCAAACATAGCAAATCAAATTCCAGCCCTTGATGCTAGAGAGCAGAGGACAGTGGGTGTCAGCCTGCCTTTGTTCCCATGATCAGTGCCATCTGCCATGCTCACCTTTCCCTTTGCTGCCACTACACCACAAAATCCCGGCGCGTCAGGTTACTGTGCTGTTCACCTGGCTCTGCCCTATGCCATACGGTGGAGGCCCCCCTGATGAGGCCCTCGTGTAGCATTTCACCTCTCAGTGGGCTTTTATCACAACAGAAACAGAGGTGGGAGCAACAGCAAGACTGAAGGCAACAGGGTTAAAAAGCATCATGAACCAGCTTTGTGCTACGTGTTGTTTCCCCATGGAAATCCTTTGGCTGAACAGAGCAGCGATGGTGAGTACCAAGGCTTCTTAAAGCCCAGAGCCCTCCCCAAATGTCACTGTGGCCCAAAGAGACCAGCAGGGCTGTAACCAATGCAATGAGAAGCCTCAGACATTTGGCAGGGTTCTGCTTCCCTGGGAGATGGAGCTGGCTGATCTGAGGAGCACGTGCCCATGGATTTAGGTTTTCTCTTTCCCCTACAGCTCCAGTAGCAGCACCCGGCTGCCAGCGGTGCTGGATGAGGATGGATGATGCCTGCAGGGACCCAGGGCACCCCCAGCACAGCTCTCCTGCCTCGGGGTCCCCTGTACTCCCAGGGCTGAGAGTCTTGCCCTTGCTCCCTCTTCTCTTTGTGCTGCTGTCGGTCTGTGTGAGCTCCCCTGCCGAGGTTGCCAAGGGATTGAATAACAGATGGGAAGAAACAAAGAGCCTGCAAGGAATAATCCCAGATGCAACTGTCCTCATGGGAAAAATATTCTATTATCCAGTGCCAGCATTTGCCTTTCAGGGAATGGTAACTCAGTACAAGGTAATGCTATTCAATACATTTCCTGGTACAATCCTGCAGCAAAGACATTCACTTTATGTTTAAAATGAACTAGCTAAAAATCTCCTTGTAGAGAGTGCCTCAGATGTATTAGAAACAGGTAGAACTGATGGCAAAAGTCTCACCATCATTGACTGCCAATGCAGCAGTTCCCTACTGAGCAAATAACCTACATACATGTTTATCTACCTGCAGTCTAAAGAAGGCAGGGTCTTGGAAATGGACAGTAAGTGTTGCTATGGTGCTAGAAAACACCCAGAACAAGCACAACATGAAAAACCAAGTAGTTTCCAAGATTTTCAAATGGATCAGTTGTGGCTGTTTCTGAACTTTTGTCTGGCTAGAGCTTACAGTATGTAAAACTGGAGAAGTAACACAATTTCCTATCACTAATTCTGTTTCTCTGCCATCCTCTTATGGAGCAGGTTGCTTTAGCCAGTGGTGCAGATTTGCCAAAATGGTTGGAATTCAACCCTGAAACAAACACGTTGCAGGGGCTACCAATGGCAGGGGAGGGGGGCGTGTACCTGCTCAACATTGCTGCCTCTGGAGAGGTGCCTGCCCAGGAAACACTGAGGGCTGCTGGAAATTTCACCATCCACGTGCAAGACAGCACTTTATCCTTGGACATGCAGAATTTGAACCACATGCCAAACAGCTGCCAGTGAGTACTGCTGGCCTCCGTGGCTTCTGCTCTGATCAGTGAGGGGAGGGAAAATCGATTTAAAAAAAAAAAAAAAGAGATGTGTGCTCCCTAATGGACACAGGATAGGTTTTTTCCTGCTATGGAAATGTGACATCAGGGAACCAAAACCAAAATAAAACTCCACAAAGTGTTGAACAAGCACATATTGACTATAAAAGCAGGGGGCTTTGTTGTCCCAGAGCAACAGTGCACTGCAAACACGGGCATGAAGGCTGCAAGCCCAGCAGCACAGGGACACTGATTCTCCATTGTACAGCTGGCATCCAGCCTCCCTACTCCAGTTCCTAACTCTTCTGTGAGCAGGGAGAGGGGCAGGCTCCCAAGTGAGGCTCCAAATTGCCTCCATAAGACACGTTTTGTTACCACTGATGGTACTTTCTTAGTGTAAGTACCTACATTTGATGTCGAATGGACTGGGAATATCTCTGAAGTGAATTACTTCCATAATGAGGACAGTGTTTGGGAAATTCAGACCATGCTGCTGTGTACTGCGCAAGCAGTGGGATCAAACTTAGTGGTCAGTGAAGTTGGTGGAATGGGAAACATTCATAGATTCAAGGAGAAGTTTTGGATTAAGAGGTAAAATTTTGAACAACAATTAATTAAATTCAAACAGGGAGGGGTAGAAAGAATTACTCTTAACCACTCTAATTCTGGACTTCCACTGTCAGGTGTGGGGAGGAAGCTCCCATCACTTCTGCTGAAATCATTCTCTCTGCTGGAGCAGCAACTCTGGAAGTTCGGGAGCGCCTGTCCGTGGTGTGCAGGATGGCTGAGTACCTGCACCTGGACAGCTCCCTGCTGACCCTGCTGCAGCACACAGGCCCAGCAGCAAGGGGCTCACACGTCCTGGCTGAGGACACCGGGCACATCGACCTCACCACCAACAACTACGTGGGGCTCTCCTGGCCCGTCACGTGTGGAGGCTTCGCCCTGCTCCATGGATTCATCCAAGTCCTGCAGCACAACGTGAACTCACATCACCTCTCATGGCTGCTCGGGTATGAAATTGCAGGCTGGAGGATACTCAGGAGAGGAGATTACGAGAGAAAGTCTCCAAGACTGCACCGCAGGCAACTAATGATCACACCAACACCTGCATTAAAACCAACTAGAATTACCCAGAGACCAGCTGCAGGAGAAGCTTCCAGGCCTTTGTTCTCTACTGTGACAAGCCTCACACCACTTATGCTATCACCTACTCAGAGCTTATCAACTTTCTATGCAGAAAGTATAACCACAGCAAGTTACAAGATGCAGAATAATATCCACCTTGCAAGTCAAGAAAGCTGGGTCACCTTAGAAATGGACTCAGCACGGGACATGCCAACTAACCCCGCAGTGTCTGTTATGTTTGCAGACTCCCGTTTCCCAGATCTCTCACCTTCACTAATGACTGAAACGAGGCTTCTCTTCTCTGAACTGCAAGTGCTGCCTGCTAGAGCTGCTGGTACATCCTTGCTGTTAGAGCAGCCAGAGCCTCACGTGCCTGAGACAGACTCCTATTTCCTTTCCAGTAAACCAGAGATACCCACATACCATCTCCTACAGGACATCACTTCAGGCACAGAGCAGCTTTCCAGGCCATGGGTGATAAACACTCTTCAGGAATGGCCTCACAGCTCAGCAGTGGCATTTTCTCCCAAGACAGAATTACATCCATTTTTGCCAGGAGTGATGTCCATATCAGAAGTGCTAGCTTACAGCAATGAGGCAAAAAGCCAGTTTCCAGAACTTGAAAAGCTTTCTGGTGCATCCTTCTCTCCAGAAGCACTCCCTTCACTATTCCAAGAAGCTTCAGTAAGGGCCACAACTTTGTCTGGCTTCTCATCTCCTGAGGAGGACACATTCCCAGCTGTCCTAGCAAGAAGCAGTCTGAGCCAAGTGTTCACTAATGGCTGTGAACCTCAATCTAAACCTTCTATGACTATCCCACAGCCCAGTGGCTTTTCATTTGCTGGAGGGAAAAGCGCAGCTTCTTCTGTAGCCCAGAGAGAAGCACAGACCCTGTGTTCCAAATCGATTTTCAGTCCTGAAGTCTCAGCCAGCCTTCCTCACACATTAACCAGCTCTGTCCCTGGTAAAGCTGAAGCACCTCAAGAACCAAGTCTGATCACTCTGTCCCACCCTGACACCACTCCAGTTCTTACTGTGCCAGAAGACTTTTCTTCCTTTCACATGTCCAGGTTATCCAGATCAACAAATACATTCCTTCCTTCTTACAGCAGCAGCATGCTCAGAACAGAGCCACAACCTGCAAGGATTTTATCCAGTGGCACAAAGGAATTGCTTTCAGACAGAGATCTGGCAACAAGTGGGATTTTGCCAAATGTCACTGAGCCTACCTTGGAGTCACACAACACCCCAGGCATCAAGCCACATGCTGTAGAAGCATCTCTGGTGACTTCATTCAATGCCACTTCTCATCTGCCCAGCAGCATACCGGGTATGTTTAAGATGTGACTTTCCTTTTGTCCTCTTTCCTGCCCTGAGTCCTGCCAGAATAGTTCAATATAGTTTCTTGTGCAAAAGCACAACTTCCCTGCACTAAGGATGGGCCAGCAGCAGTCTTCCCAATAAGGGAATGCAATTTTTTTTGCTCAGCTGGGAGCAGATAACAGCTCAGCTGAATGATCAGGCCCAGCTTTGACCACCCTATCTAAGGAAAGATAGAGACCCTTAAAAAAGCTCCAAAGGAACACGAGGATGGTCAGAGATCTGGAAAACATGTCAAACTGAAATAATTAGTCTAGAAGACTGAGAAAATACATAGGTTTATATAATATTTTGCTTAAAAGATGAAAGAAGCATTCTCAGAATCCCCTGGGAACTAACACAGCACTAATGACCTTCAAGTGCAGTTAAGATGATTTAAGTCAGACATTAGACAAACTTTCTCACAGTAAGGATAATAAAACATTAGAAAAGATGCTTGGGGAACATTGTGGAGGGTTTTTAAGAACCAGACAATAAATATTTATCAAAAATGACACAGAAGTAGTTGAGTATCTTGCAGAGTAAAGAATTAGGCCAGACTTTTTAGTCTGCCTTCTCCTCCAACTGCATGAAGCTGTGACTCAGGTTTAAGTGTATACTAGATAACAGAGGTGTTTTGTTTGTAGTGCCAGTTGGGTAAATTTGTGGCATTATGCCCGAATCACCTTACATTAAATCTATAAAAATGTACAAATGGTAGATTTTAAACAGTTACAAAGTGCAGAATTCCAAGCCTTGTTAATGCCTTTCAAAGCCATCTTATTTGTAAAACTTTATTAGACCTACATTAAGTTTGTACCCTAAGACTGTAGTCTGAGGTATTTAGGTTTGCAATCAAGTGTCCCAACAAGCAGCATTTGGAGAGAGACTCTTGACAAGGGCCTGTTATGACAGGACAAGGGGGAATGGCTTCACACTGGCAGAGAGGAGGTTTAGAGGGGACATGAGGAAGAAATTCTTCCCTGTGAGGGTGCTGAGGCCCTGGCACAGGTTACCCAGAGAAGCTGTGGCTGCCCCATCCCTGGCAGTGTCCAAGGCCAGGTTGGACGGGGCTCTGAGCAGCCTTGGATAGTGGAAGGTGTCTCTGCCCATGGCAGGGGGTGGAACTGGATGGGCTTGAAGGTGCCTTCCAACCCAGGCCATTCTTTGATTCTATGATCTGTCAAAGTCCACAGATGGACAATACAGCCTTAACACTATACTGTTATTAGCACTCTTGCAAGCACAGGTGAGGTAGAAATATTTTAACCAAAAATTTTAAAAAAAACACCAAAAACCTTTTTTCTCCATAGATAGAAGCCATTTGCATTCCTTCATTGTTTAAAGGGGAGGTTGAACTCCAGCCTGCTTCCCATGGCCCTTGCTGTGCTGGCCAAGGTCTTCAATCACATGCCATAAAAGCTTTTAAACTGTATTCCCAACCCTGTCACACAACATTGACATAAGATTCCTTTTACATAGATCTAAATGATCTTTCACCTGAAACTGTAATGATCTCACTTTCACAGACCTGGGTGAGACACTGCTGCCATCACGTCTGGATCCAAGCACCAGGCTGTTTCCCTCATCTGAAAGACTAGAGTTCGTGGAAAGTGCATGGATTCTTCCTCCATTTTCTGCTTCACAAGAGCTGCAGACTGTAACCCGAGGTAAAAACAAGTTCACTTTTCTGTTCTTGCTTCTGAATACAGCTGCCGTCAACATTTTCATCCACTCTGCAAGGTGTCTCTGGTTTCCTGTACTAGAACTCCTGCAGTCCTCAGACTATCATGACCTAAATATTCGTGTCCTGAATTAATCCCTCCCTAATATTTGCATTAGGTAATATATAAGGAGAGGATAATACAGCATGATTTTACCAGTCCTTACCATAACGTGTAGAAACCACAAATACACAAGATGCAGAAATGGCAGGAAGAAAAGACCTTTTTTGTCACAAGCTGCAGGAACTCCGTGTCATGATCCTTCACTCCTTGAGCCTGGCAGCAAACTTCACCTGACAGTCACAGAAAGATTTCCTTTCAAATGTGGCCCCACACGTTATTATTCTCCAGCTTACCTGGTGTCCACTCCCAAATTCTCTGGAACTCTTTAAACCAGGCAGATGTGCAGCACTCACAGCAATCCTGTCCCAGGCACCCATACTCTCATAAAATCCCCAAGCAAAAAAATCCCATGACTAATGTTGGAAATAGAAGATGAAACAATACCATGTTGTGGTATTTCTGTGTAAAAGTTACTGGAATGTTATTGTTTGGGAAGGGGCTATACAAGACCTGACTAATAATTTGGACTGGACAAAACAGTGTTGAGGATATTTACAGCTCTTTAAAGAAATAGATATCTAAATATGCTTAACTAATGAGGTTTAGATGTGATCGAGGGCAAGACTGTACTGTTACAAGTTTAAGTTTAAGTTTCCGCACACTCCACAGTCCTGAGGCTGACAAGATTTCTTTGCCATCGCTTAGCAGTCTTTTCCTCCTAATTCTTTCCCTCTCTTTTCTCCCTCCTCTCTAAAGGGCAAGCAAACACTTCCCCAAAGGTTGTTCAGTCCATTAAGTTCCTAACAGCAACCATCGGATGCCTGTTCTTTTTCCCTATACCGGCCAATACATTTCATGACGAGGAAGATGGCAACTCCACTCAGTTATCCCTACAAATCCTCCCAGCTGACGGCTCTCCGTCGGGATCCGAGAGCTGGCTGCAGTTTAACGCCTCCCAGCAGGCCATGCATGGCTATCCCCTGGAGATCGACTTCCAGTATTCCCCTCAGGAGTTTGTGCTGTCTGCCATGGATTCTGGAGGTCTGACAGCCTGGGGATCCTTCACCATCGAGCTCCTGAAGCCTTCCGAAGTACCGTGCCACCTTTTCACTGTGCGGACCAAGAACAGCTACTCCTCTTTCCTGAGGGAGAGGGAAAGGGTAGGTTTGTTCCTGGAGAAGCTCTCCCTCTTCCTGAACTCCAGCAGTCCCAAAGACTTCGTGCTGACAGCTCTCCAGCCCGGCTCCACAGTCATCTCCTGGTACAACAGCTCGCTGTGTGCACGTGCCAACAGGTCTTCCAGCTGGTGCAGGAAAGATGAAATCCAGCAGGCACTGGACAAATTGAGGGTGCCTGCTGGGTCTGTGAGCCCACACTTCATCCAAGCAATGCTGCCAGAGTACAGAATCGATGTGACTTTCAGCGTTTCCTACAGTGAGGACTGTCCGGCCAGCACAAAGCCGTTCCCTGGGCCCTGCGGCACCACCGGGCCGACACTCCAAGCCCAGAATGACTCCACGATCAGGAGGAGCCCTCATGCCTTACTGAGCAGCATTTGTGCCACTGCTGGCGTGGTGCTGGCAATAGTGGTCTGCTGGCTTTGCAGGTGTCCCAGGAGGATTCCTGGACCACAGCGTGTGATGTTTCAGACAAACTCCCAGCTAAGCCATGCTGATGTGGAACTGGATGCCCTGAGACCTCGCAAAGCCCCTGTACACGAGTGCAGGGCTTCACCTTCACCTCCGTTATGGATCCCACCTTCAGGAGCACTTCTCTCCCACAAGCAGTGTCCCAGGCCAACCCCTCACATCACACCACCTTTCCAGACACCAAAATACCAACTCCCTCCCCACTATCCAGAGGCTCTGACCACCCACCATGACCAGGGCAACATCCAAAGGCTGAAGTTCTAAAAACTTTTAAACGGTATTAAGAGCAAATCTACAAAAAGACAAATTGCATTACAAGGTGCTATCCTTAACACTCAGAAAAAAACCCAACATAAATAGGCAGTTAGAGATTTTTACCATGTTTCAATTTAGAATAGAACATATTTGGCCTACACCTGACAAAGAGGCAGTGGCAAGAGCAGAACCCAAGTGAAGCAGGCAAAGGGATCTCCTGATGAAGGGGTAGAATTACAACCCTGTAAAAGTGAGAACAAGAAAATACACATCAAGCTGATGCTGGTGGGAATGAGGGGTCACAGTCAGCAAATCTCACTCCCTTATGTCTCCCTGATTCATAAATACACATTTTACATAGAAGAGGCAGAACTGTCACAGAAGGACCACCACAAATGTTTCCATTGAAATTCAGAGGTGCTACAACCCTGCTGTCTCTAGGCTATCTTGGAATTTTAGTTTTCAAAAAATGCCTGACATTGTCTCTACTCTTTCAGTCTTTCAAGTGTTTCTATAAATACCTCATATGTCTCATTTCTAAAGGCAATGGTAGCAACTGAACTCTTCCTGTTAGGTAATTTGGTGCAACTTACCTTTAAAGATACATTTTAAGGTTCCAGGCTTGCCTTCTTTACAGTAAAACTGTCTTGTCTGCTTCCACCTGGGACAGTTCAAGGACCACAGAGAATTCCTAAAATTCCGCAAAAGAACTCCTAAGGACTTTTCAAACATTTTGAAATCCTTCCAGTTTAGCAGATTATCATATACAAAATGCAATTTATAATTTAACTACAAACAGCATTTTGCAATTACGTAATTACGGATTAAGCTACTTAATCCGTAACTTCCAATTTTAATCTGCAAACTCTTTTTAGAACTGACAAAACCTTCCCTGAACCTGAAAGCACAGTGTGAAATAGGAGCAAAGCAGCACCAGTGCCACTATGTGGGGCAGGAGAGGAGCATGGAATGCGCTTTCCAGAACCACAATCGTCAGCCCTTGGAGTCTCTCGTGTCCCTGTAAGACTCCTCAAGTACATAAAATACAGACCCACAGTCACCAGGCCCTGCTCATTTAATCACCAACCAGTCTGACCTGGCAGGTGCGCCAAATGTGAAGAATGAAGTTAGTAAACAAGCTAAACAAATACGTATATTAATAGCAGGTGCTATTAAATTTCTCTTCTGCTAAAGAAGTATTTAATTCCTGTGCGTGTTTTCAAGGAGTGCAGCTGAATATTAATGGCACATAAGGAGCTGTAACACACAATTCCCAAGGCACAGGATGAGCTTTTCAGCTCTAACTCTCCAGCCCAGCAAACTGCAGAGCTGACATTTACATGCTCCCCAGCTTCCACAATTAAAAACTCCTCTAGTAAACAAGAGAAACATCCAGAGTGATATGCAGTAAAATCTCTTTAGAACTACCCATAAAGTTAGGAGAAGCAATTATTGTGTGGCAGTTTTCTCCATCAGGACATTTCAGATAGGATATCAAGAGATATCGTGATGCAGGACATTGTTTTCAAGGAAGTAGCAAAAATAAAAGCAGTTAAGTCTTCAGACTAGGAGCTCCAAGAGTTACACATTATTTCTGCGCAAATCTACAAATATTTTATAATATGATAGAAAATATTACTATGCAAGTACTATTTAATCACTCTGTAAAAATGGTTCTAAAATCATGTAACAGAAAACACACCTGCATCAGAGTGGCTGAATAATCACCTTTAAATTATTCACGGTACTTGAGCACAGCTGAAAAAAGGATTCAGTTACAAATGTTAAGCGAAGAATATTTGTGTTCAGATCTATACATCACGAACTGTGCTATTTGAAGCTGGATGTGAATATGAATATATTGATTTAGTTTTAGAAAATCTCAAAAACGTGTCTCAAATCAACTGTAAGATATCCAATCTGTGAGCCCTTCAGTTGCTTACAGAAGCCAGATGCAGACCAGGAGGCTGACACACTTGGAGGGCTCATTGTGGAAGACAACCCAAAATCTGGCAACTGATCAGATCATAGACATTGGCTGTTTTCCCAGCTGAGAATTCTACTCCCCAGTAAAAGAGGCTGTACTCAAAGAAACTGAAGACACATCCCCTACCTTTTCATTTCACAGCCATTCATACTCAGTCTCTCAGACATATAACCACAAGTGTCTTACAGAACACACTTCATCAAAAAAATAATTATTAGCAAAAAATTTTATTGTACTTTTGCTTACAAAGCCTTAACTCCAACACAACAGCCTGACAGGCTTTGCTTTCTAAAGATCATTTCCATTCCATTTTTTAGAAGTCCTTAAACCTTAAACCAACAATTTTTATCTGTAAAACCCCTCACCCTCCCACCCCTCAGATGAAAACCAAGACTGGCACTGTCTCAGCTCAGTGTCTGGGTACTCAGTGTGCGGTCTTTTCCATAATTCTGAACTCCTGAGCAATTCTCAAATAAATAAAAAGCATTCATGAACCAAAATTAACAATGTTATCAGGTTATTATAAATTACTTGAAATTTTTTTTTTCCTTTTTAGACAGTCATCACTGATTTTGAAATACTATCCAATACTTCTGGGCAAGGACTTTAAGCTGACTAACATTTTTGATTACTTGATTTACTCCATGGCAGCAGAGGTTTTCTTCATCCTAAAGCACGACTGGAAAATGCTTCAGGACAGCTCCTATTTGCACACAGCTCGTTTAACGTGATATGCAGACTTCATACTTCATAGCAAAAATAGGACTAGAAAAATGTAAAAATCAATCAAACCAGAGCTATACAATTGTATTGAAACAGTACCAAGAGCAATTCCAGCATGAAATATTTTTGCAATTTGGCCAAGTTTTGTCCCAAGAAACAGAATTAATCCTCACTGCCGGCCTGCTTTTCCATTTTCTGTTGTTTCCATTCTGAAAGGCAAGACAAGAATTGGTAAGGCTTGTTACTGGAAGAACAATCAACAGTTTAAAAAAAAAATCAGATTTAAATGCTTTTATAAGTATTTTTTATTTCACTAACTGTCCTGTCTCTCTCTACCCCAACATAAGCAATCTTATCTCCTCTTACTACTTCTTTAAGCAGAAAGCAGTACATAAAGGAAAGGTTTCTGCAGAGATACATTTCAGCTGTGAAAAACCATCCATTATCAACCTCACCAAAAGACAAAATATTCATGTGACTGGAGAATATTCATGTGATTAGAGAATCCATTTTGAAAACCTGAGCTTTGGCAATTTGTTTCATTTTCACCCCTCCTACACTGATTGTTGTCTACCATCACCTGACTTCCTTCAGAGGAGGCTGGTTTGGTTTTCCAGTATTTTTCATAGACCATGGACTACTGCCAACTTCATCACAGCACAGCCTAAGATTCAACCACTCTATTACCAACAGTATTTCTGTATCAGACACTCCTTTGGAAAGTAAAGCAAGCAAAAAACCTCAGCTACTATTTAACCTCCAGAAGCTTAACAGGAGTTTTGCTGAAAGGGTAATCCCTGAGGCACAGGGAAGCTCATCTCTCAGCACTCAGCCTCACTCAGCACAGATGCAAACAGAGAAGCAAACACTGCTGTAGTTCTCTATTAATGCTGAGGAGCAAAGGAATGTATTTAGCTATTTTAACCATCAAGAGAGTAGTATCTAATGCTGTAAACTCCACACTGACTACTGCCAAGACATGGATAGCGATGCATTTCCGGATACAAACCCATTTTCTTCTTTCAGATGTTGATACAGCTCAGCTTTATTGTTGACAGAGTTCAACCGACCAATAAATTCCTGGTGCTTCCTAGAGTTGGCAGTATTAATTCTGTTGCTCCATAAAGACAGCAAGGACATTGGCCCTAAAATTGGAAGTAAAAAGAGTCTAAGTGATGAAATTTTTGAATTAACATTACATCATTATAACATCTTAAAGGAATTACAGATTATGGTAATACAACACGTTAAAACCACTAATATTAAACAACCTTACAACAGGGTACAAACAAATACAAAATATGCAAAGTGATAATGGCAGAGGAGCTGCTGCACGTGAGGTGGACTCTGCTTTAAATGCAGAATCTCAGCATCAGCTCAGCCACTGTGATATAAAGTAATTCACACCAAGGAAGAGAAGTCAGTTAGAACTGCCCATTTGGACAATTGCACTGCTCAGGCAAGGTGTGTTTGTTAGCGGGAAACAGCGATTTCTGATACCTGCCCTCAAACAGCATTTCTCACGTACAGTAGCTCAAACAGCACCAGCAGGAACTTGGCCAACCCCCTGGCAACCCAAGAGTCTATCAGCAGACCCACACAGTGTCTTGGTATCCCCCTTTTTTCACAGACCTGGTGAGGCTAACACGTCTTCCAGAATTACTCAACATTCAGCATTTAATTAAACATGATCTTCACTGGCTTAGCTTTAACTCCAAAATGATTCACCTCATTACTTTACAAAACACAGACTGATTCAACAACATCTACCCTTAAAAGAAATAATCTGTTGCAATTGTTCTGGTTTACCTTTTGCCTTTTCAACGGTGGGCATTTCATCCATTGTAATGAGAGGCTTTTTGTTGGGGGGCTCAGGAGAATCAGGGGAGTCTTTGATAACTTCAGCTTCTGCCAGATCTTCTTTCTCCCGATCCAGAAGACCTTTTAACCTTTTTGAGAAGGAAGGAAAAAGGTGAGGGAAAGATATGCTTGAGCAGAACATAATTCTTGACACCATTCTACACTCCTCAAAATTATGCAGGACCCATAACATAAGAAAATTTCTTTTGACCCCTTGGAAGGGTGACAAACAGGGAATTCTAGCCAAATAATCCTCTGGATAAAGCCTTACATAAAGGGAAGGTTCTTGATAGTTTCACTTTTTACATAGTTTCACTTCAGTTGGTGAAATTATGTCTGAATTTTGAAGGAAAGACTAAATAAATATAAATACATACAGAAATACCATACAATTTCCTATTATCTTTTCTAGGTGAATTCAGACCCATTCTGCACCAAAACCCTTTAATCTCAGTACCCATTTCTGTTTCACGTCTGAAAGCAAAGTTGTAGGAATGATCATACACAGGAAGGCATGGAATGTCATCAGCATGGTGACAGCAGTGTAGATGAAAAGGCCCTCCTATCCTAAACGATCCCAGCATGCACAAAACACATGCAAATTAAGCTTATTACCATGAGGTTTTTGGATCTCTTTAGAAAGTAGTTTGAAAGAAGGAATACAGAACAGATTGACAGATGCCTA
Organism: Callaeas wilsoni; assembly: GCA_013398955.1. Lineage (NCBI taxonomy): Eukaryota > Metazoa > Chordata > Aves > Passeriformes > Callaeidae > Callaeas > Callaeas wilsoni. The sequence continues at coordinate 38,745 of VWPU01008827.1, forward strand.
CCACTTACACAAGCTACAATAAGAACATGAATTACAGATGGGAGGTAAATGGACATTAATCCTGATGTTCAGCTGAAGAGAAGAGCCAAATCAAGCTGGGTTGTTTAATCAACCTGAACACTAAAATATCTACAGCTTAAAAGAAAACAACTGCTTGTCCCACGTTTTCAGCCATGCTTTAGATCTCCATAAAGCAATTTAATATCTAATAGCTGGTGTGGTTAGGATAGAATCCAATAGCAGGAACTCCTCAAGCTAAAACACCCAGCTAAGTGGTCAACCACTAAAAACAAAAGTTATGCTATGCTTTGATTTCACTTTAGAAAATGTACCTCTCTGATTCCTGCCATGGCTTATCTGATTCGTAGTCTTTGCCCAACTTCTCCGACTTGTCCTCTTTGTCTTCTCTCTTTCTGCCTCGTTTCTTGCGCTCCTCCTCCTCCGGGGGTTTGCTCCTGCACGCCATGAGACACTCCAGGACTCGCTGGTGTTTGTCAGAGTTGTTTATGTGTGCTCGCACAAGGGTCTCCAGCTCATTCCACATAATGCGGTACTGCTCATCTCTAGAAAGGCCAGGAAAAACAGATCACGTGAAGGACTACTGAAGTCATTAAACCACTGAATGAATGCAGACCTTAAGAAACAAAAAAAGAACCCTCAAACCAAAAATAACTCCAAAGAGATTATCTGTCCTCCTGTACTGGAGGTCACTCCACCTGGGATTACTCCATCCTTGAAACCACATTAACATTTCCCAGTTAACACCCAGAGTAAAGTTTACATTTAAATGGATTATGTCCATCAAAATCATTCTTCCACAAGATGTCACTGCCAAAAGGCACTTGTGAAATCTCTCAGGTGCTTGCTAACAATGCAATGTCAGAGGGCCACTCATGTACTGACATGCAAATTAATTAGTACATTATTTGGGTTAAAAAAATAAGAAAAAGTTGCACCACACTACTTCAGTAACTCCCAATCATGTAGGCAAATCAGGAGCTGAATTTCTTTTCAACCCATTCTTGGAAATACAAGGAACACATCCCAGTGACTGAGGGATCAGGACATTCTACGTTTATTTTAAAGAAGCATCCCGTCTTTTAAATAACTCTTTCAAAAGGATTCGACTATTCTAGTATATCCCAATTCTAATGCACTGTTCATTTATAATATACTTAAGTTTTTCTTTTTATTGATTTGAAATTATTCCACTTTATCTGTCCAATTCTCATCAATCTCTTACCTTTCCTGATGACTAGCTTTCATTTCTTATTTTTTAACATACTTAAATTCTTAGGTAATAAAATTATAGAGGTTTTTTTCCCTAACATACAGCAGTATCAGTACTGTTACAGCCCCTAAATGATACAGGTGAAGTATTCACAGCATTTGGGTTGTGCACGTACATCATTTAGTGTACTATGTATTACTCTTAGCTGTATTTTAAAAATTTGGTATGAAAACACTGTCAACAGAGTATTTCTGAATATAGTCCAGCACCACCAAAGAGAGATATGCATGTAACCTTTTTGGCCCCTTTCCTCTGGTACCAACTGTTGAAATTGGCAGTGGATCGTTCTTCCTCTCCATGTCTACCAAATTGTATATTGTTTTTTGACAATTCAGCACATCCTCATCAGTCATTGCTTCCTTTACAATCACACTGGCTAATGGCACAACCTGCAAGACAAAACAGAAATGAACAAGAAGAAAATGTGTGTATGAGACAGGAAAGCAACAGGGAGAAGAAAATTAAAGGCAATGAAACAACACAACAAAACCCCACCCTCTTATCCTCAGCTTGGTACTAACTTTAAGTATAAGCAGATGCTTTCTTTACCCAGCAGCACTGGAGCTGTCAGGTTCAAATTACCTTACTTAAATAGCATTCCAATAATCTACTGCATTAAATACAGAGTTACTTCAGTAAAAATAAAGCTGAAAATAAACTGATTTTGTGGCAAAGGATTTAACATCCAATAGTGTTGGTATTTCATCAAGTGACAAGGGGAAACTTTATCTAGGAACAGAACAAAAATTTACACAGCCCAGGTTACTTACAGCTTGCATGTTGAAGATGGTGGTCTGAGAAATAATCATAGGCCAATAACGAGTATGTTTCTCTAACTGATCTTTTGCACGTTCCAATGGAATTTCAAGACTTCCATCGATCTTATATCTGGGCTCTAGAAAAGGAGTTAATCGGTTTTCCCTCATAAATTCACCAAAATCCTAATGATAACCAAACAAGATACAATTAGGCATTTCTCTAACAAAGTAACTTTCAGTGAAGGGGCTAAACAGCTTAGCCTTGCTTATCACTAACTGTGTACCATCCCACTGCTGTGTCTGACCCTACCAACCACAGCCCTGTCTCTAGCTCTCAGATGGACATGCATTAACCAGGGGGAACACAGAAACAAGGGCATAGAAATATGGGGTAAAAACCAATGTATGGGTTTTGATGAGGAGGACTTCTGGATCTGCAAGGTACTTCATGTATGGGAACAGTTATATTTTTCCAGAAGGAACTTTTGCTTGTTTACAAGAGATACCAAGGATGTGTTGAAAAAAATAAAGGATAAACAAAACGCAAGTCAGCTGATCATCTGCCTGATTGTCTGGTATCAGGGCTCAAAGCTGACAACTTCATCTTTTCTTTTCTATTTATTGTACAAACCACTCATGTGCAATCTATCCTTTGACAATAAGCACAATATAGTCCTATGCGTATCCAACCCACAGAAGAAACTTGCTAAGAAAAATGTCTTTCTAGAACCAGAACAAACTTTAAACCCTCCTAGTGCATTAAGGAGGCATTCCTTGACACACAAAGTATTTTACGAAGCAGGCATAACAATTAAGAAACACAGTATTTTGTACTAAGTATCTATTCAAGGTATTTATTATAAAGGAAGTTTGACCATGCAATCCACTCCAACATTTCCTTCCCACATCTACTGCCCTGCATCTGTTGTCATGTGAGAGAAGCAGCAGCGTAGGACAGAAAGACCCTTACTGTGATCCTGTAGTCAGTGACCCTCCCGCCGCAGCCTTCGCTAATGGAAGGGGGATCTTCCAGAATTGAGCGGGAGCTGCTCAACACGTGCAAGAAAATCTCTCCCCCGTGGCTGCTGAGCATGTGGCTGATGACTTTTGAGCCAGACTTGCGTGGCTGCTCCAACAACACTGAACGACCTGGTGGAAGGGAGATCAGTTTCATTCGTTCATTACTTTGTGCAGCAGTTTTAAGTTTCGAGCTGCATAAATACAGGTTTGTGCTCGGCCAAGAAGAATCTGAACCCATCAAGGTGGTGTTTTCGCCCAGCTGAACTAGAAACTGCCATCTCCTCATTGTCTTGACACGCAACAGCCTTAAAATTTTACAAAGCGACACCAAAAGGCCTCTCCTAGACCAATCAAATCATTTTTTCTATCAGATATTATTCTTAGGAAAAAATACATATTCATAAGACATTCAAACGGCCCTGCTACAGAAACACTCTCATTAAAAGCAACTTTCAAAAAGTAATAAAATAATCTCTTGAGTATAAAGGTATCAGTTGATACCCCTTGCTAATGCTTAACATGGATACTGTTCTTCAGACAGAGAAATAAAACTGCCTCTATCTTATTTTCAGTAAAATACACAAAGCATAAAAGGGTGAATTCTCCAAATAAGTTTCTTTTTATCAGGAAGCAAAACTAGCAACAATCAGAAGAGTGTGCTTATCTGAAATACGCTATTAATTTTGGTTCTAACTGTTTTATTAATCAAAGGACATTTTCACTACACAATCTCTAGAGAAAAATACACTAAGATACAGTGTTTAATAAAACCACTGCACATTTAGACAATCAAGTAACTTGAATGAAGGAAACATTCCATTAAAAGAATGTTTGTAATGCCATTTTGTTCGCAAACATACAAACCTCCATTTCAATAGTTGTTCCCTCTTTACATCTTTCCTCCCATCTTTAAATTCCAAAACACATTTGCCTTTGAGGACATTTAACAACTTTCTTGTCTTATTTATAGGACATGTTAAAATAAACTTAGTATTTTTACAGTACATAAATATTACTGCTATACAAACCAAAATGTGCTAAGTGCTCTGTTTCCAGAATTAAAAATTAAAACATTGAATAATTAGCCAAGAACACAAATTTACCATTAAGGAGAAAGTTTGTAAGGCATGAAGAAGGTCTGCTATTTACATCTACTGGTGAAATTCTGTACGCTCCAGTGCAATAGTGCAGTTCTGAAAAATAAAGAAGTAGAAAAGTTGAGTGTAATTCCAGAGATGGAAAAGATCCACAAAATAAAATAATGGAAGAGGAGGAGGCTAGTCCACAATGAGCAGAACTAAAAAGTCTGGATGCCTCTCAATCTCAATGTCTGCTCCTTTCACCATCTCCTCACTGGGAGGATTCCCAAGCGCCCACAGCTCTGAGAATTTCATACATTCCCAAGCCCTGTTTCCAGCAAGAATCCCAATTCTTTATCTCCTGAATTACTTCACTGACCAGTCAGTCTGCTCTTATTTCTCTTACCTGTGTTTTTGGCCTGCTGGCTCCATGAGTCAACATAAATTGCTAACAGTTAACAGGCTGCATGAGCTGAATGGCCACACAATTCCTATGTTACCTCAGATCCTCCCCGTCTTTCTCTCTCGTACTCAGATTTGTACAAGTTACCAACCAGTTCTGGAAGACTCCATGTCACCTACCCACACTGTTGGTTCGAGGAGTGCACCACTTCAGTGTCACAGTTTCCTTAAAAGTGCCTTCTCTGCTATTGCCACCCGTGTGATTATCACCTGCACAGAAAGGCAGAAAAAGGAGGTGATCAACCAGAGTTTATTAAAGCAAAACAACTCCAAACTTTCAAGGTACAAAATGTATGCAACATAAACATATACACAATGTAATCTAAATTTAAAACTTAAGATACCTAACTTTTTGATTTGACAATTAGAGAGTTCCACATATGTTTAGTTCTATCAGTAACAGGCAATTTTTTTCCTGCTAAAATGCTCAGGACTTTAAGATGGTATCTTCTTTAAAATTTTCCACACAGAAATCAGAACTCTTAAATGCTAGAGGTGATTGTTTCTTGCACGTATTACATTCCCAAAGTCAATTAAACTGATCTAAAGGCACATTTGACAAGTTTAGTTTTTTTGGGGAAAAAAAGTATTTGGTCTCATCATCCAATCTCTTTGCCATGTCAGATTCAGCCTGAATTCTCTCAATGTGTTCTACTGACCACAGATGCTTTATTACTAAAATACTTTCCTACAAGGTCTCACTGCTCTTGCAAAAGCCACCTAAATGCCTTAAATGATGATATTTATATTCCTTTACATTGAACTACACTTCTTCTACTGAGTTTTGAGAATCTTTATGATCTTTGACTCACACTGTCTCAGGAGAGGATTAAATGAGTTCTGCAACAGCAACAGAGTCACTGAACATGCTCAAATCCCCAATATTTGGGAGGAATGAGACAGGTCCATCAACATGCAACACTCTAATATGGTAGGGTTGAGTCTAATCTTACAAAAAGTTTTATTTCATATCAAAGACATTTACTCATGAAGGATAGATTTGATGTGCTTATCAACCATGCAGGTAAACTTGCAATAGTTGGGGTTTTTTCCATTAAATTAACTGGAACTATTTTAGAAATTCTCTCTCAGAATATCTAAAGGTCAAACTTACTTAATCTGAGAATTCCTTGGCAACATTTCAGAGAAATAAAGACCAATGCAACTGAATTCCTGCTTTTCTAGCACCAGAGCTAGCATACAGCTGAAATATGTATTTAGAAACAAATGAAAGAACCCAAAATTTACAGGACCTAAGAACAGACTTTTTCCTCTCAAAGTTCTGATAGGAAAAGTGTGAAGAGGAAATGCAGTCAGAGTTTGCTTTTGTGTTTTCCTAGCAGACCTAATTCCTTGAGCCAACAGGTTTTACAAAACTGCTTCTGAGCACTGGCAATAAAGTTTTTAAGATTTCGGTATCATAACACCAGTTCAGGTGAGGCTGAGGTCATTACTGTGACACCCTATGCTTTTCATCAATCTTTAGTCATCCACTCCCTTAAAATGTGGAGCACAGCACTTACAGATGACAAAGGAGTTACCTCCTCTTCCTCAAAGTAATGGAAAAAAAGCACAAACTCCCATAAATGGCTACTTATGGATCAGATGACATTTAATTCTACTAATACAGAAGTTATAAGCTGATTTTTAACAAAGTTTTACATCAGGCATTTCCTCAACACAATAGTTCTGCATAAGGCTAAGTGTTGTGCTTTTCTAACTTTGGTTGAGCTATTAAAAATTCACCTCAGAGGAACAGTAGGTAATAATTCCAGATTTACAGAAAAGGGATAGTAGCTATTTCAAATACAACAAAAAAGCTCAACAGCCAAACAAGTCTTGTTTTTACCAAAACAATTATTGCCATAAACAGGCCTGTGGGACATAAGTGATGCCAATTATTATTACTTAACAAAGTTTGATTGTGCAAGGCATAATTTTGCACAAACACCCACAAGAGGGACTTCATTTTGTAAAATCTCCCCGCACATCTGGTCTCTCACCTACTTTTTATATCTCAGTAAGAAGCTGACACGCCCTTCAAATCTCATAGCAATATCCTGAACATGTGTGAATTCAACCTGTTTTCTCATCACTCTATTCCTGTTGCTGTATTAAAATACGTCAATAACGAGTAAAACTCCAATGCCAACATTACTAATGAAGTTTTTTGGGTTGCAAGGAATAACTGAAATATTTGCTACTTGAGCCTGAAATTTACATAGATTTGAAGATCACAATCCTTCTTTGTGAATAATCCTAAAGAGGCTGATCAAAAGCCACCTTCAGATGGCTGTTTCTACTCACCACTCTTTAAAAAATCCACGTGTGCCTCTTTGTGATGAAGCAGCTCCACATCATAGTTGGCTGATGTGTTAGCATGCTGTTCTTCCTTCAAAAGAGAAAGGTAGACAGAAATAGAATTATTTTAGCTAGAGGTCAGCATTTTCATAAATGAATCATTCTACATTTGCCTTTCAGTCCAGAAGAAAACAAAAAGTCTCCAAGTGCCTCAGACAACAATGGGATTGCAATGTTGAGGAAACTTTGCTCTCTGAGCAGTTTAAAGATGCAGCCAACTGCTTTTCCTCTTATTTTCTTTTTTGAAACCCTATTCCTCTTTATAGAGGTGTCATGACAGGGTGCAGAGTATGAAATACAGGTAAAAACTAGACTTAATTACTTTGTTTAAATTAGTGAAGTTAAGGAAGTCTACAAAATGTTAAATAAACACCAGCAGTTACAATTTACTGAGCAGCAACAAAGGGTCACTGCAGGGTAGAGTGACAATTACTTTTCATAATCAATAATCAAGAATCCAAACCAAAACCCACACTTGAACTTATTATTTCTTAAGTTTAAGATAAGAAGTGCACTTGCAGCTGCAAGTTTATAACTCAACAAATGGATTTTTGTAAAGAGGACACTGCATCTTTAAAAAGCTGCAGATGATTAGCAAAAACAGAACAGTAACTCTGATCATTTACTCCAAGTTTAAAAAGAAAAACAACTTTAAAAAAAGAAAAAAACCACAGAGAACCCAACATAGTCTATTACTATAAGGACAAAGGCAGAAGAGAGAGGCATACCAGCAGCACACAGGTCAGAAAGTTACAGACAAGGTATTTGCAAACTGAAGTCACATGTATGCCATGACCCATGTCAAACTCTCGTAAGAGCTCTGAAAATCATTTTGATATCATGTTTTAGCTTACAAAATCGACACAATATTGCTAGTTTTCAAAGATGCAATTAATGTTTGACTGTGTTATAACTTAATTTTTTTTAAATCATGAAGGTTAGCTGCCCCTGGCTCTTTTTTTGTTTGAATACTGACACATCTGTCTTGATTGTCTCTTGCTGCCTGATCAGAAAATTATTGTCAACTTAATACCTGACATTATCAACTGCACTAATTTCCCTCCAAGTGGCAAAAAAAATTAAAAATATGCACATAACTTCTACCACAAGATGTTTAATTGAATATCTTTCTTAACTAGGTATATCTTGTCCCCATTTCATGTTTATGGATCTTCGGAGTAGAAAACTCACTGGAAAACCCTTGGTCAAAAAGCAGCTTTTAGTTACAAACACCTTTATGTTGGGTGGGCATGATAATGAAACAGAGGAAAAAGAGACTCAACTATGCCACTATAATGCACAAGGGTCAAGAATATCTAAACGCAACTAGAAAAAGACAAAAGAATCACAGACAAATTGATCTGAGGTAAACAAGATTGTATTTATATAAAGTAATACAAACAGAACTAAAATAACATTTGTATTGCTACACCAAAAACTGAGATTCAGCAATACAATGTTTTGTTCTGCGATCCTTCTTTACATTTTTTCCCCTTCTTTATTTTTACTAACCTGGTCACAGACATTGAATGTGGGCTAATAAAAGAAAAAAATAAAAAATTAAAAAAAAAAGAAAAAAAAAAACAAAAACAACAAACCAAACCAAAAAAACAACAGAAAATATGATATGGAGAGAAAAACAATGTAAAAATTCAATTAAAATAAACATCAAAAGTTTTCAAACAAATTTAGAAGTGATGCAGCTGGTTAAGACAGAGCTGTAGACACAATTTTACCTTCATAGGGATGTTAGTTATTGTGGTTGAAGCCAGATCAAAGTGTTGCTGTACTAAAAGATTCAGTTTTGTAGCCAGGTGCCTCCCTGCACGGACACTGTGCACTTCACTGGTTAGAACAGGGGAGAGCTAAAATAAATTGATATATGGAATTCATGGTTTAGGATGTGGCATCATTCAACAGTATAGTTTGTTCAACTCTCAAATAAGCATTTATACTCCTAAAACTACCACCCAAAAGCCCATACCAGGGGAAACTACCAAGGAAGAAGCAAAAACTATTTGCATTCTGAATTTTGAGCTTATGCCAGGTGCTATAGATGCAGTTCCTACAAACGGTAAAAAAAATTAGAAGTGTGCTAAAAAATTTGAGTCGCTAATTGTTAATAGGAAAAATTAGTATCATAACATGGGGAATAAATCTTAACAGCAGGTCTGGGCCTAGTTTTTCATTCTTTTACCTGCTGAGTAACAGTAGCAAAGTAATTTTTAGATGTCCACCTGTAAGTGCATCATACATACACAAGGCAAATAAAGACAAGCTAGAAGATGCATTTGATTTTTCCTTAGCCAACAAGAACATTGCACTGGGGCTCCAAAACAAAACAAAAAATAAAATAAAATAAAAAACCAACCCAACAAAAATTACAGCAACAAAAATCACCCAAAACCCCAAAGAGCCCCAACCAACAAAAACAAAAAAATTAAAATCCTGAGATCCAAACCCAGTGACTGCCTTAGAGAGGGTGGTACTCAATTTGTCATTTTTCATTCACAATTTTTAGGACAACTACAGCAGAGTTCTGTAGAAATGAATCACAGCAAGGCAGCCCTTTATAGTCCTTTTTATATATTAAATAATATGCAGGACTACACGCTTTTCATGTTAAGGCATTTTTATGGTGTCTTTTCATACAGACAGCACATTAAAATGCAAAGCAGATTGCTGAATAGCAGAATATATTACAGATATTTTGTATGTACTCAGTTTCAAACAACCACCACATGTGCTTTTAGCTACTGAACAACTGAGAATAATGTGCACTATTTTCAGTCTGACATGGTTCCTAATCTTGGGATAAGTTTTCTCATTTTAAGCTGCTCACCTCTTTTTTAGGACGATCTGAAACCAGGCTGTCTTCACCAACTGGGTATGTGTGGATTAACACCAGTTCACATTTCTGAATCTGCATTAGACTTAAAAATAAAAACATTTTGCTTAGTCTACAGTGTGGCAGACTCATCTCCTAAAATTAAATTAATTCTGATATCTAGAACACAGAATCATAACATATGTTAACAACATGTTGTTTCTCAAAGTGTGCTGCAGAAACTAGGTTACGGACATGATTTTCAAAAGCACAGACTTCAAAGTAAGTTCTTACCAGAATAAAAGTAAAAGCCTAACATTTCTTGCTCTTCAGATGCTATAGCACTGTGCTTCTTTTTGGACACATCAATGGATTAAGTCCTTAACTGGTGCAATCCGTTCAGCTTTATTCAGCTGAATACTGACACTGCAGAGGATTTGTGTCTCCAAGTGTAGGTATGAATGAGGGGATTCCATGAAAACAACTAGCCAAACAGCACAGAGAGATGGGACATGTAATGGGATATATGCTGATATCCCAGTATGGCTGGAGGTTTGGAGTAATACAGACATTGTACCACATCTCTATCTACAGGAATGAGACTTTCCTGTCTTTACAATGGATTTAACACCTAATTCCCTGGGCATGATCCTTTATACATCCATGAAACTGCAACTACAGCAGGAAAAAATACGAGACTGCTGCTTCTGCTATTGAAGTGCCTGAGGAGCAACCAGGAATAGGATGTCAACCTACTACAACTTTACAAGGCAACACAGTCCCATGGTCAAACACTTCGGAGTTTAATTAGACAAAACATATGGTGGAGAAAGACTTCTCAGAGGAGATGCACCCTGTATTTCAAGATTCATTTATCTCAGGGGAAGTGTCAGGCAATACAGTTTCCTGTTTCAAAGAAGTTAGCTGTTTTAGAAAGATGAACATAAAAGTAACACAGTATGATCAAGAAAAACTGCTTTAGATGAATTAGTGATTAAAAACATAGTGTATAACAAGACACCCTTGCATGTCTCATTTTGGACCAGATGTAGAAGGTAACAAGCTAAAGAAATCCTGTCCTATGAGGATGAAGGATGACATTGGAAAGATAATGATCATACATCAGCTCTCAGCCAACAGTATCATGATTTACCACCTTCTACTTCACACAGACAAATAGTTCATTAGAGCGAGTTTTGTGACAGAAATACATCCATGTTTCCTACAGGATACAAGAAACTCTGCAAAAAGCGTACTCACTGGTCAGAGTTAGCTGCAAGCTTGTTGTGCTCATGAATGGTCTCCTGAACACAATCCTCCAGCATCCGAACGTGGCTGTCACTACAAAGAAATGATGGATTTCTTTTAAGGCTGCATCGTCAATCCTCCTGTTCAAAGCCACTGAATATACTCCTATTTCAAGCAGGAGATCTTTGAAACTTTTGGCTTTTTACTGTCAGACCCCAATAAACAAAACCTTTGATAAGGTGAGAAGTGCTCCAACAAGGACCTGTGCAAAGAAGCTGCCTGCAACCCTGGTGGGAACACCTCGCCGTGTATAGGGGCAGGAGCCTCGAGCACGCACACAGACACCCATCTCCCCCACCTTTTGGCGTTGGTGATGCAGATGATCCTGCCCCTGTTGCCCACGCGCTCGGCGTTCTCCATGAGCGTGGTGCGGGCCTCGTGCTGGTACTCGGTGATCTTGCAGAGCGCCTCCACGGCCGCCACCAGCCCGTGCAGGATGCTGCAGCACTCGGGGTCTGCCCGCGGGTTCGGCGGCCCCACCGCCGCCAGCGCTGCCATCAGCTGGGCACAACAGAGAACTGTTACCCAAAGGTACCTCCCACAGCCTCAAAACCACCCCTGAAAAGTCACCCTTCTAACACATTTGACATGCAAATTAACATTGCTGGGAGAAAAGCAAATGGGACAGTTAACGAGCATTATCATGTTGGCAGCCTTCTGGAAAACATTTGGCCCTAAATTATCCTTTGCAATTTAATTTATTCATTGTGACTAAATATTCTCACTTATTACAGAAAAATACCTGACCATAATAACAACTTATATCCAACACCTGAAAGACATTCTAACATTGTTAGTAGCCTTCTGCTTTTATTTTCTGAGAATCTGGAAATGCATTTCCTCCACAAAGTAAATTTTTCAGAGGATGAGCCCTTTCGGTATGAAACAATGTGACCACAAAGAGGATATTTACAATTAATGTATTGAACACAGGTTATTTGCCTCTCATACAAATGTTTTAAAAAATAACTTAAGTTCAAGAAATAGCATCAAATTACAGAAGAAATACATAACTAGTTTTTTTCATAATGTTTAAATACATTGCATTATTTTAAAATTTTGTCTATAGAATATTCCAAGCTCTCAGGCAGCTACTTGAAATTCTGTTACACAACAATTTCAGACTAGATCCACCAACACTGTAATTAACCAGTCATCTCATATTGAACACAATGTGTATTTCACAATGAAGTCAGAACGACGAAACAAAAGAACAGTTACAAATCATACCTCCTGCAAGTTCTGATCTTCTTGAGTCCAAGAATTCAACACATGAGCCCCAGAATCACTCACAATGAAATTCACCTACAAAGATCAAAAAAGCACATTAAGACAAGAGCCATTATATTCTTACTACCCCAAATCCAAATAAAGACGAATTGCAATTCTGTTTTCGGATAGTCTGGAGATAATGAGCAATGACAAGCCAAACTCAGAACAACAAACCCATAAAAATCACACGCTCCTGCTGTATTCAGTTTTCTCCATAGTAATATGATTAACAACTTCTACTTATATTTGTACACCACAAAATCATTCTCTACACCAAGTAAGATTTTCAAAACACTAGTATTTTAAAAATTAGGTAATATGTTCAGTAAAATAGCCACAAAATAAAGTAAATTCTAATACTGCAAACTGCACATCATTCTCCAAAGTCTGTCACAGTACATCATGGGGTAAATATCTACCAAGATTTAATAAACATCACTAAGAAAATACAGTTTTCTAAACAAGGAGCTGTGTGTACCAGGAAGCTCTCCCACTTTTCCAAACTGGTAACTCCAGGGTGATCCTACCTCTTCCCAAAGACCAGAATTCCTTCAAAGTTGACACCAAAACCCTCATGAAGAGCTACCACATGTGTTTAGCAACAAAATTCAACTTGAGACAATACCTCACTCAAGCTTTTGTAAAGTCATAGCTCAGGAGAGCACAATAATAAATCTCGAAGTTGCTCTAAAGCACCTCTCATGTTTTGCACTGACTTGTAAAGTGACATTAAGTCAATGAAAGGTTCCAAAATTAAATATGTAATGACATTCATATGTTACTAAAACCAATTACAGGACTATGAAGTATAAAAACACCAGAGGCAAATTTTTAAGTGATAAATTATATTTGATATTTTACTCTAAACAACACGAAGATAGTAAAAGACTTAAGTAAAACACGAGAACATCCCTTACTGTATCAAGCACGATGCGCAGCATGGCTGGCAGAACTTACCAGTTTCTTGAAAGGGAAAATATCATACATTATTCTACAGTACTCCATGGATGACTCCACTGAGCAGGTCCACAGGGACTTGGAGATGGGTGCCAGAGGAATAATGCCCTGGGTGCGGTTCTTCACTAACATATCGAATTCCACGTGCTGCCTGCATGATTCTGCCATGTAGGGGCAGTGATCCACAACGAAAACAGTTTTGTGAGACTCAGAAAATATTTTCATTTTCTTCCTGAAAAAACCAGACATCGAAAGCAGAAAGAAATTGCACACGGTGAAGAAAAATCAAACAAAAAACACCATAAGATGACTGTGCAATTTACACATAACATCCTAGAAATAAGCCAGTTTTAGAGTCCATATTTAGTAGCCTACATTTTTTTATCAGAAGAAACTGTTTTTTCTCAGGAGGAAAAATACAGAGAAAAGTGGAATTATATTACTGAAAAGGCAACAAAAGTGAACGGTATTACGCTCCCCAGTTCTCTATGTAAAACCAACTTTAAAGAAGAAGTACACATACTGCTTCCTATTTAAAGCTTATTTCCTAAAATAAGTAACATGGAGAAAAAAAATTACGATGAAGCTTTAAAGACCTTTAAGTAGCATAATCAGAATTTTAAGCCGATTTTCAGTTTTGTCTTTGCTAAATACATCTTTATTTTTAAACGAATAGTTGCGTTTGTACTTAAACATCTCACTGACAAATACACCAAGTGTGACATTATAAGAATCACAGAGCAGTTAGGGCTGGAAGGAACCTCCGGAGACCATCCTGTCCAACCCCCTGCCAAGGCAGTGTGACCTAGAGCGGGTAATGCCTTCACACGGGTTTGGAATGCCTCCAGAGGGAGGCTCCACTCCCCCCCCCCCGGAGCTGCTCCAGGGCTCTGTCACCTTCAATGTACAGTAGTTCTTCCTCATGCTGAGGTGGAACTTCTTGTGTTTTAGTTTATGGCCACTGCTCCTCGTCCTGCCGCTGGACACCACCGAAATCGGCAATTTCTAGCCTAATAACTTATTTTTCTGTGTACTTCTGCTAAATTACAGAATAGAGAATGCAAAAAACCAAAAAAACACAGGCAAGCCCATTAAAAAACCTAAAATATTAAAGCGACGAGGATCACAGAAGTCAGGCGGCGGCTTCCTCGGAGGGGGGAGAGAGGGGCAAGCTTGGGCCCCGTTCGCGGCCGCAGCTGCCGGGGCTCACCGCGGCCCCTTCGGCGTGAGCCGCGGCCGCTGCCTGCCCGGCCCGAGCACTCGCAGCCTGTCCTCGGCGCAGCGGGGAGCCCGAGGAGCCGGGGCAGCTCCGCTGGAAAGCGTTACGGGGACGGCAAGCGTTTCTCACCTGGGCCGGCTCCTCCTGTGGTGCAGCAGCCCCGGTCCCGCTCCTCGCCGCGCCCGGGCGCGGCCGCGGCCCCGCTCCGAGGAGGAGGAGGGACGAGGCCCGCGGGGCGCCCTAGACGGGGCCAGGCGCGGGCGCCTCCGGCCGGGCGCCCTCCATGTCCCTGCGGCGCTCTGCTCCCCCTCCTCGGGCGGCT